>MU226400.1:6237083-6255395 GCA_018584345.1 Thuja plicata | reverse complement strand
GACTAGTTGCACTTCAATTTCATAGCTTAAATCATGTCCTAATTCATAGAATAACAACACTTTCTCATAACTAGATGCATATTTCTCATAATTAATGGATTTTCTTCATCTACTTGCACTATAAAATTCTCCATATTAGCAATGGTCAGGTTGTTGGCTCTCATTCTGAGGGTAAACTGCAACAATCACATCTAATTAGGAGGCAACAAGTCGCCTCAATCACATTTGCAGAGCAAACAATTCATGTTTGTCTTTGTGAATTCATTGATTGTGTAAGGACTATGTTGTGTTTGTGTTGAATCAAGAGGTCCACATTCAGCATAAGACAGTCCTTTTCTATCATCAGTGTTCTTGCACAATCAACTATTGATCTGTTTCTTCTCTTAGTAGTCCCATTTTGTTGTGGTGTTCTTGGTGTAGAAACCTATCTTTTTACACCATGCTCATTATAGAAATTAGTGAATTCATCTGATATAAATTCTCCTCTATTTGATCCTAAACTTTTTAGATCCTTACCACTTTGTTTTTCTACCATAGCCTTATACCATTTAAACATCTTGAATGCTTCAAATTTTTCTTTTAGAAACATGACTGTCATCATTCTAGAGTAATCATCAACAAAGAGAATAAAATATCTATCTCCATAATAACTCTTTGTCCTCATAGGTCCACATAAATCAGTATGGACTAATTCTAGAATACCATCAGATGTATGGGCTTTTCTTTTGAAAATAGACTTTGTCATTTACCTTTTTGACAATTTTTGCACATGATGTTGTCTGGCTTTGTCATCGTCGGTAAGCCTCTTACACTTCTTTTTCTGCTTAATTTCATCATGTTGTCAAAATTCACATGACACAATGTTTTATGCCAAAACCATATTTCTTCATTTCTAGTTATTAAGCAAGTGGAATTAGTATCATTCAGATAGAATAAGTTACCTTTAGTCAGTTCACCGGTACCAATCAATTTTCCTGATTCATTGAAGATCTTTGCCTTCTTGTTTTCAAATGCTACTTTGTGACCTGAATTATTCAGCTGAGAAAAACTCAATAGATTATAATTCAATCCTTTTACCCAATAAGTATTTCACATTTAATTAGATTATTTAGCATTATTGTGCTTTTACCTTCAACTGGACAAGGTGTATCATTTCCCATTCTTGCTGTACCACCATTATAATACTCAAAAGTATTAAATTTTTCTTGATCATCGGTCATATGGTGAGTGCAACCACTATCTATAATCCAGATATCATTCTTACTAACCTTAGATATGAGTGCAGTTTCCTCATACCTTTCATCTTCATCTGAATCATCCTTCATAGCTACAAATACTATCTCAATGTCATCATCTAGTTCAGTGTCAGTATCTTCATCTTTGCAAGCATCTAGGTAGCTAGCCTTCTTGCCTTTATCCTTGTAGTCTTGGGTATCCTTTCTTTCTGATTGTCAGTAACCTCTGTAATATTTTTTATCACCTCTATCAAATTTCTTCTCAAAAGATCTATCATCACTTCTGTCATCTTTTCTTCTATTAGGACATTTTGCATCAAAGTGTCCAATCTCTTTACAATTAAAGAATACAAGTGGTAACTTGCCTTTGTATTTACCTTTGCCTCTCTGTATTCTTCTGGCCATAAGTGCTTCTATTTTATCTAGATCTTCTTCTTCACTTTCATTTTCACTGTCCCTTCTAGATGTGCATCTATGATTGGATTTGCCTATTTTCATAGAAGACTTAAATGCAGATTCTAAACTTGGTAAGACACTATTGTCAAATTTATTCATCTCAAATGAAATCAGTCTACCAATTAGGCTATCAAGAGTAACTGTATTGTTTGCTACTGCTCTCATTTCTTGAATAGTAGAAACTCTAATAGCATATACAGGTAATAAGGTTCTTAAGATTTTACTTACCACTGTCTCCTCTTCAAGTGTACCTCCAACACCTCGTATAGCATTGACTACTTTTATTCTTGTGCTATACTATGTGATGTTTTCTCCTTCTTTCATTCTGAGATCATCAAACTTTCCTCTAAGGCTTTCTACCTTGGCTCTCAGAATGTTTGTATCACCTCCATGTACAAGCTTCAGTTTATCCCACATTTTCTTTGCAGTTGTGAAATCTTTGATATCTTCAAATTTAGCATCAGAGAGTGAGGAAGAAAGTTCTATAACTATGCAGTTATGTTCATGCTTCACTCTCAATTGATCTACTGTCAATGGTTCTGTAGGCAACACATATTAAGTATCTAAGTATTGAGTAACATCATTATCAATACCTGATAAGTGGAGTCTTATCTTTCTTTGCCATGAAGCAAAGTTGTCTTTGTTCAACTTGGGCACATCTCGTCTGTTCATCTTGTGATCTTTACTTAGGTTTTGAAACCTTCCTTCTAAGCACACAAGTTCTGATACCAATTGTTAGTAATAACTAAAAAGGGGGGGTGGTGAATCAGTGGCCTCAAAATTTTTCTCCTTTAATTTTTAACCACCAATCAATACACCTCAGATTATTAAGTTCCTACAAGATGCATGCCATGAAATACTTATAATATTTGATTGTCTATCAGTTTACCTTGTCTGTCCTTATTCTCCTTGATAACCAATAGGCAGTAAAACTATTTACCGATACTCAGTAAATATGCAGAGTATACCAATCAATCTAGAAATGCATATGTGAAATATAAAACAATAAAGTAATAAACCATACACACATAACACATAGATTTTAACTTGGAAACCCTGTTAAGGGAAAAACCACTGGGATCGGTACTCCAAATTTTCACTCTTCTGAAGTGAGCCCTGTTAGGAGCCAACCCCATTAAAGGTTACAAACACACTGTTAAGTGTGACCTTGTTAGAGGAGTTTTTACATAGGTTGTCACTTAGTATTTGACATCTATTTTTCTACCATCTTTGAATTAGCCTCCTTCTTAGACTGTCAATAGGCTTTAGGAAAATCTTGCTACCATCCTTAAATCAACCTTCTTCTTAGGATGTCAATAGGCTTTATGTAAATTCAATGCTACTTTCATGAATCAACCTTTTTGGAAATCTGTTAAGATATACCTCAATTATAGAAGATGGTTAAGTCCTACTCTGTTAAGAGACTTGATGCTTCAATGGTTAAACTGAAACATTATGACATGTTTCTAATGCAACTTTGAATTGCATATTTTCAGATCTATTTAAGTACAATACCTCTCTGATCAATGTATCAATTCAATTCCTTGTGCTCCACACTTTCTTCTTTGTGATGCTGTGCTTCATTGTTTTTCGGTGTCTACAAAATTCTTTAGCTCTCCCTTAGCTTGATTGATTAAGACTGTATGAAGTTATCCTTCACCAGTTTCTCTTCAACATCCTCTTTCTATTCACTCCCCTTCTGTGTATTTGATTGTTTGTGATTATGGAAATGAATTATGCTTGTCTCTTATATAGACATGATTTTCCTTAATTCTTGATTCTTGATTTTTGATTCTTGGTGTAAAAAACAATCCAACCAATCTGATTTACGGCTTTAACGCCTGATTTATCTCATAGTTATCTTCTTTCCAACTGTACAAATATTATTTAAATCACTTACTTAACTCTGGGCAAATAAAACAAATAAAACAACTAGTTAAGTCTATCCTTACGCTCTGCCAGCTAGATATTTTTTCATTTTCTAAACTCTCTATTCTGTCGGTCAATTCTACAGTTAGTCATCGGTGACAACTGCCAGTTCTGTCGGTGCAACTCCAGTTAGCTTCAGGATCTCCATCCGTCGGGCATCATAGGATTTTTCTTCATCAGGAAACACTGTCTTCTGCTTGTTGGGCATCACTGTGAATTTTTCTTTGCCTTTACGGATGGAGTGCACTCCGTCGGTGTTGTCTATCACTTAGTGAATACTTAACTTTTATGCATTGATGAAAGAATAATCTTTGTTCCATTGATTCTCTGAAGTCTTTGGCATTATGTACATGACCATACAAATGATATCAAGTTGACATCAATGAAAATACAAACCATTAACTATTTTAATGTCTTGCATCATCTTCAACTTAACATTATCAAACATTCAATCAGTTACATGTCATCAGTTCCATACCTGCTTGTATTGCTCAGGTGGAGATGGTGGAGCCACCTAATCCATTGGATGATGTGTCACTGACTGTTGTGCTTGGTCTTGCATTATCATTTGATTCTCTTCTCCACATTTGATTTCTGATCCTTACAATTTCATCAATTGTATTGCCATTTCCATAATTATTTATCTGGTCTGCACAATCTCTTCTTAAGTGACTGACTTTGTGATAGTAAGAACATGCCATTCTAGAGTTTGACCAATTCCTTGACTTGGTTCACCATTGTATCATGCAATTTCCTACTATATGCCCATATTTACCACATGATGTACAACTAATCCAAGTGTTATAATCCCATGCATAAGCATTGCCTTGTCTTCTCGATTGATTTACCTTTTCTTGTCCTTTAGGCTTCCAAATTTTCTTTATGTTCCTTCTGCATGCCTGTGATGTATGGCCATGCATGTAGTAGTTTTGACATTATTTATCCATGTATGGTTTCTTCAATGGTTTTTTCAATTTGGATCTACACTCATGTGCTTGATGTCCATTCTTATTGCAGTTATAGCAAATACCATTAAATTTAGGAGGGTTTCTAGGAATACCTTTTTCTCTGCTCCTGCAAAGATTTGATGTGTGGCCTGGTTTTACACAGTGATGGAAAGAGGGATTCTTTGGCTTTGGACTTGTTACATTCCTTTGTTTAGCTTGATTTGATGATTCTCCTTGCTCGATATACCCTAATCTGGTATTGTTGTTTAGTCTTCTTTGATGGTTCATAAATTCATCCATTCTCTTAGTTATTTCTTCAGATCTCTTAATCACTTCATTATGTTGTTGTAAATTCTTCACTTCATTTCTCAGTTTTTCATTTTCTTCTTTCAATACACCAATATATTCTATTCTTTTTTCAAGTTCAGTATTCACTCAGTTTGCTTCATGATTCATAGCAACCACTTGATTGGTGATCTCAAAGTAATGTTCAATAAGTCTCGATATATTAGTTTCTTTCTCTTGTAACTTTTTAGTCATCTATCTTTTGTAATCAACAACCATGTTTCTATCTTGTTCAGGTTTCTTTGCATCGTTCAAGACTTCAACCATTCTAACCATTTGTGTATCTTGACTGATCTGCAGTGCTTTCACTTATTTAGTAAGTTGTTGATTACTTTCAGATAGTTTTGATATGATTCCTTCAGATGCATAAGATATGCTACTAGATTCAGATTCATATGTATCAAATGGGTCATGAATCTCTTCTTCATGATAATCAATCTCATGACAACGAAGTGCCATGTACTTTCTCTTAATCAATATCTCCCTGAGTTTCTCTTTGGCTTCCTTGTATTGTTCAACATAGATCTGCAGCTATAACTTCTGATTTTCAATAGTTTTGTCAAGTGTATACCTTTCCATTGTAAGATCTTTTCTCTTCAGTGATTAAACCTTAAAAATAAGAGAACAAGCTATGATACCAATTTTTGGGATAATGGAGAGGTGTATACTGAGAGGGGAGAGGTGAATCAGTACCCTTAAAAAAATTTAATGAATTCTTTGTAACCTATTGTTCTTTAATAACCGCCTGAGTAGATTGCATAAACAAAACATATAATATCACTGCTGAAATGTAAATGCATGTAAAGTAAACAATACACATACATAAAATTAAGTACTCATGACACTAGTATTTAGGTATCATAGAAAACCCCTGTTAGAAGGTAAAAATTATGGTGGGAATGAGACCCACAAAACTTCACTATTGCAGAAATAAAGTAGTCTGTTAAAGCTTACAAAGAGTGATCACTTCTGATGATCTTACCCTATTAGGAGTAACAATGAGATCGATTAGATCTACCTCATATGAGGATTTAGAAACATAATCTATGTGTGCACTCGGTTAAGATATTTACAAAAAGAGGGTTAAGTATACTCTATTAAGAGATTTTGGGGTATATTACAATTGTATATATAATATTGTTGATACAGATCCATTAAGTGCATACAAGTCATATCACCTCAATGTGAATGATAATACCTTTTTCTTTGTTCTCCTTGGTAGCCTTGCCTTTGTTCTGAAAATATATTTCTGCAATGTAGTTCCTTGTCCTTAAAACCCTTGTCCGATCTCTGATGTCTATAGTATGTTGGCTACTTGATCATTGCTTGATCAAAATACATTAAAAAATACATCTATTCATTTATATATCAAATGATATGACCTAATTAGGGCTTTACAATTATATCCCTACCGTAAGATCAACGGTGTACTCAATTTTCCTTGATCAATTAAACATAGGAGACATAAACAATTAATGTTGTAAATTCATAATTAATGTACTCCTCGATCGTGTAAATTGTTATCTAGGTCAGAAAAATTTGTTACATAGAATGATGTGCCATAACAAACTTTTAGGTTGCCTCTAGTCCACTCAGTTAAACCTGTCTCTCAGTGCTCTGTGTAGTCTGTGTATCTTGGTGTTGTCTACTGCTTAGTATAGTCTGTCTAATCGGTTATCACTACACTCGGTTAACTCTGGGCATGATCAGTGCTCTCGGTTAACTCTGCACTTTAGTGATTATACCAACTATCTTGTTTGTGACTCAGTTACTGACTATCCATAATGTCTGCTTGATAACTAATGACAACTTCAATGTGAAATTGGAGGAACAAGTATATCTCAAACTTCAGTTTTAATGCAAGGTACAAAGGATTCGAACAAAATAATATTTTAAGAGATGTACAAAGGATGATAAAATACTAATTATAATTAGAGTGAATTATATTTAAATATTTCTTAATGGACTTTTAGGTTTATGTATTCATTTGTATTGGGGGTTTTATTTTGTTTAATGGTCAGTCATGGGTAGAGTGATGCCTTAGGTGGACTTTTGTCTTTTGAGACTTACAATATTTTGTGTTTTTATACTTTTTACTCTTTGGGTTATACTGTAGAATTTTCATAACCTTTTCGATGTCACAATTATTTGAGTGTTTTTTTTGTGTACATCTGTGATGTGATGTGTTCCTGAGTTCTCAATCGTTACGTATTGGACCACATAAGGTGTGGACCATTATTGTGTGTAGTCTTATTAACTTGGTCACCTCATTTCTTCTTATATGTATGGTTTATGATCTAAATGATGATTTGTATTACATTTTACTCCATGTTGGGAGAGAGATACTCTATTATGATGCCACATGGTTTTGGTAATTGTTTTATTGAGATGTCCAGTATGGGATGGATAGGCTGGATCCTTGTATAGGATATATTACTCTTTGTTATGCTCCAAAATTTGTATTACTGATTTTTATGTCTTGATGTTTTGCGAGATATCTTTTATTGATTTGGTTTTGTCTTATCTTTGTTTCTTTTGTTGAGAGCATTAGGATAGGTTATCTAGGAGCATAGAAAGGACGTGGCTTACAATGGGGCTAGGGCTCTAAGATGTTGCTGGGGTAACTCATT
This sequence comes from Thuja plicata, assembly GCA_018584345.1. NCBI lineage: Eukaryota > Viridiplantae > Streptophyta > Pinopsida > Cupressales > Cupressaceae > Thuja > Thuja plicata. The sequence continues at coordinate 6,247,853 of MU226400.1, read as the reverse complement.
GCAAAGGACCTAATAAGTGAAAAATTAATAAATCTATTAGGAGAAAAAAATTAACAAGATAATTTTTTGTTCTCACCCATGCCTTGAGTGCTATTACAAACTAGGATTAGAGTGATAAAAGATGCTTGATTGAGGACTATCATAGTTAGGATCCTTATCTATATGAAAGGATTACTGAGCCGCATAGACTCACCTAGTGGCCAGGGTCCAGAGGGACTCCTAGGGTAACTCAAGAGTGGACTTATGTGATGACAGTTCCCTATATGTGTTCTAGGTTCCTACGTGAGCATTTGGTACACTTTTTTGTCTCTTGATCATCTATACTTTAAACCTTGAAACCTCTTTATTACCATTTTATCCAGTGTACCTTTGCATTAGTCTTGTTTGTCAGTTGTTTTTGTGTGTGTGGGCCTGATGTTATCTCCTTAGCATGGTGGGAGTGGACATTTGGTTCCATGAGGTTGGGTATTAGTGATTCTTATTACCATTGAGATTCGACATTCGTGACTTTATTCTAGGATGAACCTTGATGTTGCTTCTACCTTCTTGTTCATCATTATTGGAGACTTGCTCTTATCTTTCTTATGTTGTATACTTGTATCATTGTATCAGTTGTGACCTTCTTGGAATATTATTTTGTAGTTTATATTGGGTTATTATTTCATACCCTGTAACTTGTGTAGTGGATGTTGGTTCATTATGTATACCTTATGGTATCAGTTGTATGTAGGTTTCATTTGTGAGATGGTGTGCTTGTTATTCATTGCATTATGGAGATTGTATATATATTTTTGTAGTTAGTGTATTAATTAACTTATGTAATTCTATTGTTGGTCAACTGAGAGAGGGGGGGGGGTGAATCAGACAAAATCAAATCTAAATGTTCAAAACTTAGCTTACTGAATCACTCGGTAGAACTGGATATTGTAATAACTAATTCACAAAACAACTTAATAAATTAAACAACCATACATCTCATAATATTTAAATTAACCATTCAAACTCATTAACATCATATTTAACTCATTTGACACCAGATTTAATGAGGAAACCCAATTTGGGAAAAACCTCTATGGGAATTGTGACTCACAATAAAAATGTACCCTTCTGAAGTATGCTCGGTTAAGAACTTATCTTGTTAAAGATTACAAAAGAATTTGCTAGATGTGACCTTGTTAGGGGATTTACCTCAGATCTGTTAAGATCTTCACCCTATGGTGGCCTTGTTAGAGGTCTTTAAACACTTTTTTGGAATGTCACCTACTTCTAGGATTTACAAATAGGATGGTTAAATCTACTTGGTTAAGAGATTTCTCTATTACAAATACTAATAAGAAACAATAAAAATTTGATCTATAAATATAAAAACTACCTTTTCTTGTGTCAGATCCTTTATGATCAATTGAATATTGGAATCACATACTCCATTTATCTCTTTCTTAGACTATAGATGCTTCAATCTCTGTTTCTTTGTTATGCCTGGTAAATGTTGTTCTTCAACTTCTTCTTCTCTATTCAACTCACCAGCATCTCTCTATTTTTGTTTGTACTCATTCTTTATATAGACACTTTTTCCTCTTAATCTCCTTAATTATATTTTCCATCATTTGTGCTCTGTCATTCGATAATCTTCTTCATAAATCTCAACTTGATAAACCACTTTACTTTAAACTTGGAACCTAAAATTTTCTTGGAACTCACATAATCAGGTTTAACCACTTGATCTTCACCTTATATCTTCTCATTGAATTTTCACATTTGTATATCTTCTAAAAAAATTCATTTAATTCTTATCCTCATCCAGCTCATCATCGCTTCACATTAAATTTGATATTATCATCATTTAAAATCAATATCCGGTACTTGGTAAACTTGCTTTGCAACTTGGTAACTATCTTTATTCACTACTTGGTGTCTAACTCATCTTTGGTGCTTGGTGCTTATCTTTATCTCAGTGTTTGGTAACTATGACCAACTTACATAGATCTATATCGACTGACTCTGTCTAGCTCGATAAAGTAACTCTTTCAGTCATAACTTAACTCTTTCCAATTTCTGACTTAATCAATCAATTGTACCAACTTGATAACATCAAATATATACTAGAAAATCAACATTACTTCATCATTGTCTGATATGTATTTGTCACCCATTTAACTTCTCCTCCTAAGATATGGTAACATAATAAAAATGAGTAATCAATTGCTTGACATCAATAACAAAACAACAATTGATCTAACCATTTCTATAATCATGATACTCAGTATCACTCAGCCTTCATCAGATCTTCATCAGTAGATTAACAATCTCCCTCTTTGGCATTGATGATAATCACTATAAGAGTGTTATAGAAATTGATGATGGCAATACTCAAATACATAACTGAACTCCCTTTGAGTTGATATTTTTGTTTCCACTTTGATTTCTAATCTCTCAATCTAAATCTCCCTCTTGGATAAATATTATGATTCTTGCAACATACATTCTAATTCTCCTTCATGAGTAAATAGTAGCAATTCATTGTCATCCTCTGTCATCAATATCTCCCTTAAATGTCATCAATTCATTCTCTCCCTGTTTAACAACAATGCCAAAAAGTCATACTCGTGAAAACTTGTTCTAGTAGTGGATTATACCTGACGTGTACTCATAAAACTTTGCATATAAAAATCTCACAACTTCAGGAAACTCCTAAAGTGTGTCACACTAACATCAATTCAATAATAGATATTCTAATGAAATATAGAATTGATGCAACATGCCTCATTCTTCTTAGTGAATATTAGATATTAGAATAACCCCTAATTTATCTCTAAGATACTCAAAAGAATCTTTAGGTAGTGGATTTGTAAAGATATCAACCAATTGTTCCTTTGAATTGACATATTCCTATCTCACATTCTTCCCTTGAACTTGTTCTCTCAAGTAGTGATACTTGATAGAAATGTGCCTGTTCTTTGAATGCATAACCGGTTTCTTTGATATATTAATAGTACTTTTATTATCACAAAAAATAGTGACTGGATCTTTGATCTCCTCTTGCATACCTTCAAGTAATTGTTTAATCTATACTATATTTGCACAATTCATAGCAAAAACAACATATTCTGCCTTGACAATACACTGAAAAATACAACTTTTCTTCTTGCTTAGCCATGTGACCAATCTTTCACCTAGAAAGAATGTTCCTGTCATCAATATTTCTATCCCAATATACATCAGTGTAGACTTGCAGATCAAAAGTACCTCCTTTCTTGTACAATAAACCAAATTCCTTTGTGCCTTTTAGATATCTCAAAATTCTTTTTATTGCAGACATATGTGTTTCCTTCGGATTAGAATAAAATCTTGCAACAATCCCAAAAACGTGTGCTATATCAGGTCTGCTGTGAACAACATACTACAATTTACCAATCATGGATCAGTAAAGAGTATTATCCACCTCTTGTGTTTCATCCTCTTTAGATAATTTACATCTAGTAACCATAGGTGTTCCAACAGGCTTGGAATCTTCCATACCAAAGGTTTTTATGACCTCTTTGATATACTTAGCTTTTGTAATATAGATCCCTTCAATAACTTGTTGTATCTGTAGACCTAGAAAGAAATTAATCTCTCCAATCATTGATATTTTAAACTCTTTTCTCATTTTATCATCAAATCTTTTACATAAGATGTCATTACCTCCCAAAATAATATCATCAACAAAAATTTCAGCAACCAAAACTTTGTTGTCACTGTCACACTTCAAGTAAACATTACTGTTATCACTTATTCCCTGAAATCCTATTTTGATCAGATAACAGTGCAATCTCTCATACCATGCTTGGGGTGCTTGTTTCAAACCATATAAAGCTTTATTTAACTTACATACCTTATTCTTGTTAGTTTTCTCAATGAATCCTTCAGGTTGCTCAATGTATACTTCATCTCCAAGTATTCCATTAAGAAATGCAAACTTAACATCCATTTGATATACCTTGAATCCTTTGTAAGAAACATAAGCCAAAAGTATTCTAACTCCTTCCAATCTAGGAGCAGGTGCAAAAGTCTCTCCATAGTCAATACCTTCTTCTTATGCATAACCTTTGCAAACCAATATAGCTTTATTTATGATAACTTCTCCATGGTCATTCAATTTGTTTATAAAAATCCATTTAGTACCAATAACATTTTTGTCTTGAGGCCTGGGTACTAAATTCCATGTCTTTTTCTTCTCAATTTGATCATACTCTTCTTTCATTGCTTTCATCCAAACTTGTTTATCTAGTGCTTCTTTAACTTTTGTTGGCTCAAATATAGATATCAAACATGTATTGTCTCTTACCTTGCTTCTAGTCATCACTCCAACATCCTTATGTCCAATAATCTTGCTTGGGGAATGATGTATCCTCACATACTTTGCCAAAATAGACTCAGTAGGTCTTGATCCTTCATATTCAACATTTGGTTGTAGAACTCCTTCTTCATCTTCCTCCTTGGTAGGTGCTTGTGGTAGGGTATCAAGAACATCAGGTTGTACATATACAAAATTCTCATAATCTTCAGGTTCCTTCTTTCTATCTTCATCATTCCTTTCTGCAAATTCATCAATTCTTACATTTGCACTTTCCACCATCTTGTTAGTAACTTTGTTCAAACATTTGTAATCTTTACTCCTTGTAGAATATCCTAAGAATATTCTTTCTTCTCCTTTCGAATCAAAATTTCTTTCTCTATAATCTTTCTGAATATAACATTAGCTTCCAAAAACTTTAAAGTAACTAACATTAGGTTTGTGTTCATACTAGATTTCATAAGGTGTCTTGTTGGTGCCTTTCTTCATTTGTGCTCGGTTCAATGTGTAAAAACTAGTACTCACAACTTATCTCCAAAAGTTCTATGAAATTCCTTTCGCAATCATAAGTGTCCTAGCACAATCAATAATAGATTTATTTCTTCTCTCAGTAATTCCATTTTGTTGTGGTGTCCTTGGTGCTGACAATTGGCTCTTAATTCCATTTTCATTATGAAACAATGTAAACTCATCAAAAGTAAACTCACCTACTCTATCAGATCTCATACATTTCACTTGTCTTACAATTTATTTTTCAACTCTATCCTTGTACCACTTAAAAATTTGAAATGCATCAGATTTTTCTTTTAAAAACATTACAAACATTATTTTAGAATAATCATCCATAATAAAATAAAATATCTGTCTCCATAATAACTTTGAGTCCTCATGGGTCCACATAAATTAGTATGCTGTGCTAAATCCAAAATTCATTGTGTAACATAAATATTGCTTGAAAAACTAGATTTAGTCATCTGACCCATCCGACATTCTCTACACATAGCATTCTTAGGTTTCTCCAATCTCGATAGTCCTCTCACTCTATTCTTCTTACTCACTTTGATTAAGTTGTCAATATTAACATGACAAAGCCTTTTGTGCCATAACCAAACATCTTCAACTTTAGCAAACATTAAACTCTTTATAGAAGTATCAAGATAAAATAAATTATCTTTAGATTATTCTCCAGTAGCAATCAGAGTATCCTTCTTATCAAATAATTTCACCTTTCCATATTGAAATTCTAGTCGGTGACCTGTATTATTTAACTGTTCAACACTCAATAGATTATACTTTAAGCCTTCAACCCAATAAACATCATCAAATCTTGTGTTATTCAGTATAATTATAGAACATTTTCCTTTCACATGATATGGAGCATCATTACCAAATCTAACAAATCCTCCATCATGCTTTTCCAAGTAAATAAACTTAAGTGTGTCACCATTCATGTGATGTGAACAACCACTATTTATAATCCATGTTTCATTCTTACTTGTGATATTAGGGCTCTTGGTTCTTCTTTGTTTTCTTCATCAGAATCATCTTTAATAAAATGATAAACAACTTCTTTTCCATCATCACTATCATCTAAATCATCATCACTTAGTCCTTAATTAGCAATATGACAAGATTTCTTACCTTTTTTTTTGTAGTCTCTAAATCTCTTGAATCTATTTTATCTTTTGTCCTTATCTCTGTTATCTTTCTTTTCCTCCTTATCTTTCTCAGGGAAGTAAGATGCAAAATGACCAATTTGATCACAATTAAAATATTATAAGGGTAACTTACCTCAGTATTTGCCTTTGTCTCTTTGTAGATTTCTAGCTGAAAAAGCTTGAAATTCTCTCTCATTCTCATCACATTTAGTAAATAACTCTTCAAGACCTTTAGTACAACTAAAATTTCTCACTAGAACTACTCAAATACCCATCTATGGCTGGAGCTTCCCTAGCTTTTCCAATATTTAAGGTAGATTTAAATGCAGATTCAATCTTAGATGTAGGAGGAAAACTATTATCAAAATCATTTAACTCAAATACAGTTAACTTACCAATAGTAGCATCTAGTGAAACATTAATCTAGGGAATAGATCTTAGCTCTTGTAGAGAAGATAAACGAATATCATAACTCAGTAGCAAGGTTCTCAACATATTTCTTGTAACATCGTCCTATGTTATGACTTCACTAACTCCTCTGGTAGAATTAACAATCTCCTTAAGTCTTGTATTATACTGTATTATGTTCTCTCCTTCTTTCATCCTCATAGAGTCAAATTTACCTCTCAAACTTTCTTCTTTAGCCTTCTGAACATGATGATATCCACCATAGCTCAAAATAAGCTTATCCACATTTTTTTTTGAAGTAGTACATCCATCAAGTTCATCATATTCCTGGTTGGTAAGTGTAGAAGCAATCTCAATCATAACTTGTGTGTTTTATTATTTCTGTCTTTTCTCACTGATTGTCAAAGGTGTAGTAGTTGATGCAACATATTCATTATCAAGAAAATGAAGTCCATATTATTCTATACCAGACACATGCAATCTCATTCTACTTTTCCATGTAGAGAAATGATCCCTATTCATCTTCCCTGCTTCCCTCTTATACATCTTTAGATCTTTACTCAAAACCTTTTAAACTTATCACTTCATAGTAACTAGCTCTGATACCAATTGCTGGTCCACTGAGGGGGGGGGTGAATTAGACAAAATCAAATCTAAATGCTCAAAACTTAGCTTACTGATTCACTCGGTAGAATTGAATACTGTAATAAAAGATTCACCAAACAAATTAATAACTAAAACAACCATACATCTCATAATATGTAAATTAACCATTCAAACTCATTAAAATCATATTTAACTTAGTTGACACCATATTTAATGAGGAAACCCAATTTGGAAAAAACCTTTGTGGGAATTGTGACCCACAATAAAAATGTACCCTTCTAAAGTACACTCGATTAAGAACTTATCCTGTTAAAGATTATTAAAACATTTGCTAAATGTGACCTTGTTAGGTGATTTACCTCATATCTGTTAAGATCTTCACCTTGTTAGGAGTGGCCTTGTTAGAGGTCTTTAAACACTCTTTTGGAAGGTTACCTACTTCTAGGATTTACAAATAGGATGGTTAAATCTACTCGTTTAAGAGTTTTCTCTGTTACAAATACTAATAATCAACAATAAAACTTTGATTTGTAAATATAGAAACTACCTTTGCTTGTGTCAGATCCTTTATTCTAAATTGAATATTGGCATCACATACTCCATTTATCTCTTTCTTAGAATATAGATTCTTCAATCTCTATTTCTCTATTCTGCTCGGTAAATGTTGTTCTTCAACTTCTTCTTCTTTGTTCAACTCGCCAATATCTCTCTATTTCTATTTGTACTCATTCTTTATATAGACATAATTTTGCCTCTTAATCTCCTTAATTATATTTTCCATCATTTGCGCTCTATTGTTCAACCATCTTCTTCATAAATCTCAACTTGGTAAACCACTTCACTTTTACCTCGAAACTTGAACTTTTCTTGGAACTCACATAAGTAGGTTTAACCGCTTGATCTTCACCTTAAATCTTCTCATTGAATTTTCACATTTATATATATTTTAAAAAACTTCATTTAATTCTTATCCTCATCCATCTCATCATCGCTTCACATTAAATTTGATCTTATCATCATTTACAATCAATATCATGTACTCGGTAAACTTGATTTGCAACTCGAAAACTATCTATATTCACTGCTCAGTGTCTAACTCGTCTTTTGTGCTCGGTGCTTGTCTTTCTCTCAATTTTTTGTAACTGTGACCCACTTACTTAACTCTATATCAACTGACTCTATCTAGCTTAGTAAAGTAACTCTTTCAGTCATAACTTAACTCTTTTCAATTTCTGACTTAATCAATTAATTGTACCGATTTGATAACATCAAATATATAGTAGAAAACAACTATATAATCATTACTTCATCATTTTATAATATGTATTTGTCACCCATTTGAATTCTCCTCTTAAGATATGGCAACATAATAAAAATCAATAATCAATTTCTTGACACCAATGATAAAATAATGACTGATCTAACCGTTTCTACAATCATGAAACTCAATATCACTCGGTCTTCATCAGATCTTCATCAAATGATTAACATCTACATCATGGAACCCTTGGGATTTGTAATCTGTAAATGAGTTTCATTATGAGTATGTATTGTCATTTGTTTTATTGCTTCTGCATTGTTATACATTATTGATTGTAAACTCTTAAGAAAAAAAAATATTTTGTAAACTTAGCAACATGTTTTAGGTTAATTTCTCCTAGGTTCCCTAGTAGGGTATTGCATCTAATATCAGAGCCCAAGTTTCTACACTGGGAACTCTGGGAGTTTGTATGAGCATAATGTGTCTAGTTTTTGACCATTGTAACTTATAACCTACTGGTAACAATTTGCAAGTTGTTTAGTTATAATTGCATTTGATGCATCTTACCTTAGGGAGTGTCTATTGTATTTGGGTACATTCTATAGCACGTCCAAGATGTTGTATTCTTGGGTGTCATGAAGCGGTTACTCCCTTAAGTGTGGCTGAGACCAGTCACTTTGGTATGTGAAATGTTTTATGATTGATAATTTAGTTTGGTTATTGATGATTTGTTCATGTGGTCTTTGAGCTAGAAATAAATTTTTGAACTTTCTTATGCCTAGACTAGTCATCTAACTCTCTTTTTGCTACCTATTTTGTGCCACTGGTCACACTTGACTTACTATTGAATTATCATAATATCTTTTATTACTTAATGTTGGACTTGGTATTCCCCCACTTGGGAGTTTCCTTTTTGTTTTGTAGTGACTATTTTGAATGTTTGATATTGCTAGCTCAATTTTTTGATAAGTGTTATTTATATCATGTTCATTATGAACCTCTGATAGTATGTGTCAGGGAAGACATTGCGGAGAATTGTACTAGGTTTACATATGAAACTGTTGCATTAACTAGGATTGCATGAAATTTTGTATTTGTTATTTGATGTAAATGTAAATGTGTACTTTATACAATTAATTTCTAGATGAATTATATAATGTTGAATGAATAAATATCTAGATCTATATAAGAAATTGTTAGATGATGAACAAATGATCAATGTGGTTTTTGGTTTATGATTAAACCAGAATCATATTGCTCCTAGTGACTAGATATGTATGTCCTTGTTAAATGGATTAATGAGGTGTTTTTATTAGCCCTTGTGTAATTAATGTGAGTGTTTGGAAGTTAGAAAGTAGGAAGTAATTCATAATATTTTTATTTACTATACGAAGCTTAGGGTGTTTTAACATAGTAGGTCAATTGGGTCAAGGACCTAAGTACCCAATTGAATTGTGCATTGTATTCATAAGAGAACCATTATAAGAACCTCTATGCAAACCTTTTAATCTTTATTTGTTTTTCTACTTCTAGGAGTAAGCCTAATTTTAGGGGGGGGGGGGTGGATGTAGTGCCCACCCATAATTTACTTTTCAATATTGATAAAAAAATATTTTGGATCACTTTTTGTGTGTGTGTGTGTGTGTGTTAGTTACTTTCATGGTGATTATGTATATGTTATGATAATGTTATTGACCCCATACTTGCATGTGTATGGTGAGTGCATATGTTTTACCTCTCTATATGATGTGTTTGATATGGTTGAGGGACAAAGTCATAGTCACCTGATTGCAGGATCTACACGATGTACCGATCACCGCCATTGTCTGTTATATATGCATACATGTACATGCTCATATTTTATGTAGATTGTAGGTACTGGGCATCGACTTCCCTGAAATCAGCAGGATGAGCGTGCCCTATCGCAATATCTCAATGGTAAGAGAGGAGAGATAATAGACAAGTCCAAATCCCAACTTAAGTCATTTATTATCTTGAAATAGTAGACAAGTATCTTATTTTCCACCCTTCAAATTTGTCAAGGTAACGTCATTTGTGAACCCTTCATTTGTGCTTGATTGTGGTATTTTGGGTTTAGTCTATTCTTTCTTCATGTTGTCTAGTCTTGTGGTTTGATGTGAATTTTGTGTTAAAATGGTTAAATGATTTATAATATTAGTTATGTAATTAAATAATTAAATCTTATTAATTATGAAAATATTAAATATGAAGGTATTTAATTAATGTGAATTAATTAGATACACATGTTAATTAAAAAGTCTAATTATGAAAGTTGGAGATTTAATTAAATATTATATCTAAATTAGTATTTAAATGCATAATGTAACACCCCAAAATTGGCACCTTATAATCCAATCAATTTTGGTGCATTCCTTCAATTTTCTCATCTTCGAAGTCCTATTGTATTAGGCAAATTCTTCCCCTAATTGACTTTAATTGACTGAGTTTCAAATGTAGAAAACCCAAATTTGCATAAATCT
>MU226400.1:6215078-6236710 GCA_018584345.1 Thuja plicata | reverse complement strand
TATGATTTATCTATATGTCTAACATCTCAATTTGGTGCTTTCAAGCTTCCTAGATTAATTGCAAGATCAATTCTAGTTTAAATGCAATTCCATTCATAGCTCAAAGCAATTCTTTTCTAGATTACAATCACTTTCATTCTTAGATTAATTGCATTTTACTTCCATAGAGTGGTTGTAATTCATTCTTAGATTAGTGTAATTCGATTTCATAGCTTAATTGTCTCTCAATTCATAGATTAAGAGCATTTTCTCATAGACTAGTTGCAATTTTGTAGATTTAATGGCAATTCTTCTCTTCTTGCATTCTTAAAATCCTCCATGTTAGCAATGGTCAGGTTGTTGGCTCTCGTTCTAAGGGTAAACTCAACATCCACAACTAATTAGGAGGCAACAAGTCGCCTCAATCGAATTTGCAGAACAAACAATTCATGTTTGTCTTTGTGAATTGAACGATTGTGTAAAGACTATGTTGTGTTTGTGTTGAATTCAGAGGTCTACATTCAGCATATAACACATAACTATATATATTTATCAAGTTGCATATTATTAATATGTTGTAAATATTAAATTAGTAATTAAAATATTAAATGTAATTTAATTTGCACATTCAATTAATAAATTGAATTATGCAAATAAATAATAAGTTGAGTTATTTGCATGAGTGAGAATTATTAATTAAAATAATTCTTTTATTCAATTTTAAGTTGAGTTCTCTTTTTAGGTTTTGCATGAGCTTTGGAAACTCTAGGTTGAGTAGGTTTTCTTTATTAGCTTTCTTTTGGCCATTATTGTACACACGAGTTTTACAGGTTTTTGGCTCTGGTTTGGATTGAAGAAAATTGTGAAAGCTTAGGATTTTTCAGGGTTTTGGATTGTTCTTTGTGGCTTCTATCAACTGGTGGATTAAGGTAGGTTTTGGAAACCTTGTAGATATGTTCTTTTGAAAAGATCGTTTACTTTGTGCCTTCCAGGTTTGGTTGATGTTTTGATATGGTTGTATTGTGATTCTTCTATTGTACAAATATTTGATTTGAAAAGGCTATTGGGTTTTTTCTTGAACGAAGATATTTATTTTGTTTTGAATTTGTGAATATCGAGAATTGTGTTGGAAAAGTATGGAAAAATAATGGGAAACTTGTTTAGATCAACTAAAGTTTGTTAATTTTTTTTGTTAAAACCCTTGGAATTAAACCAAATTAAAATATATATTATTATTATGCATATGAGCATACATACATTAATTTGCATACGGGCATAATCTTTTTATTAAAGTAAATCCATTGGTTTTTGATTAATTTCTTAATAGAAATTTTACATACTAAAATATATAGTTGTATTGGTTTTTTTGGGCTTTTTTAAATTAAAAATAAAATAAAAAATAAGGTTGCGGGAATGACCCAGTATTCACCAGTATTTTTTTTCAAAAAAATAATAAATAAATAAAATATAAAACAACATTTAAATTAATAAAAATTATAAAATAAAAGATTCATATTAATGAAAGTGTGGGGGTCACCACTTCCCCCACACCCTCCCCACGGTCCATGAGGGGGGACCGCACGGCCTACAGAGCACGTGCGGCTCTGAAGAGAACCGCACGAATCGCAAGCCTTGTGGCCTACGGTACTCCCATGAGGGAGGGGGCCCGCTGGGCTATGACCCCGTGGGGACCACCTTTCCCCTTTTTTTATTTTTGTATTATATATATATATAATGTTTTTATAATAAATTAAATTAAACTTTTAAATTAAGTTTTAAATTAATCATAATTTATATAATTTGTTAATAATTATTATTAATATTTAATAATTAGTTTTATTAATATTAATATTTTTTTTAAAGCAAAGGTGAACGAGGCACCATATAAATAAGGGAAAGAATTCGGGAAGAAAACTCTAAATCATAGCCAGTATTATAATTATTGAGAAAAACCAATGGAGAAAGAAATAATAACTCCAAATGCTCAAAATATAATGATTATCACATATCCTAGACCTAATGATGTCATAAATGACAGATTATATGACATTACATACAACTCCAACTTTAGCCACCAAACACATTGCATAAAGCAAATATTGGATATACTCCTCATGCAAAACGATGTGCCATCACTTCCCTCTTATAGATAATGCCATAATTACTATTAATAATATTAATTAATAGTTGTTAATTATTTATGCTGTTCATTTTATTAATTAAGGTTATTAATTAATAATGAATGTTTTATAGTATAATTTTGGAATTAAGTTATATTTAACTTAATTAATTATTCAAAAACTAATTATAATTAGAGTGAATTATAATTAAATATTGCTTGATGGAATTTTATGTTTATGTATTCATCTGTATTGGGGGTTTTGTTTTTTTAATGGTCGGTCATGGGTAGAGTGACACCTTAGGTGGAATTTTGTCTTTTGAGACTTACAATATTTGGTGTTTTTATACTTTTTACTCTTTGGGTTATACTGTAGAATTTTCATAGCATTTTAGATGTCATGATCATTTTAGTGTTGTTTTGTGTACATCTGTGATGCGATGTGATGTGTTCCTGAGTTCTCAATCATTACATATTTGACCACAGTCCAGGTGTCAACCATTTTTGTGTGTAGTTTTATTAACTTGGTCACCTCGTTTCTTATGATATGTATGGTTTATGATCTGAATGATGATTTGTATTACAGTTTACTCCATGTTGGGAGAGATACTATGTTATGATACCACATAGTTTAGGTATTTTTTTATTATTGATATGTCCAGTATGATATGGACGTGTTGTATCCTTGTATAGGATGTATTACTCTTTGTTATGCTCCAACATTGGTATTAGTGATTTTCATGTCTTGATGTTTTGCGAGAAGTCTTTTATCAATTTGGTTTTTTCTTCTCTTTGTTTCTTTTGTTGGGAGCATTAGGGTAGGTTATCTAGGAGAATAGAGGGGAAGTGGCTTGCAATGGGGGCCAGGGCCCCAAGAGGATCCTAGGGTATCTCATTGCAAGTGACCTAATGAGTGATAACTTAATAAATCTATTAGGAGGGAAACATTAACAAGATAATGTTTTGTTCTCACCCATGCATTGAGTGCTATTATAGGCTAGGATGGGAGTGAGAAAAGATGCTTGGTTGAGGTCTAGCATAGTTAGGATCCTTATCTATATGAAAGGATTACTGAGCCACATAGAGTCACTTGGGGGCCAGGGTCCAGAGGGACTAATAGGGTAACTCAAGTGTTGACTAATGTGATGATAGTTCCCTATATGTGTTCTATGTTCCTACGTGAGAATTTGGTACACTTGTTTTATCTCTTGATCATCTATACTTTAAACCTTGAAACATTTTTATTCCATTTTATCTAGTGTACCTTTTCATTAGTCTCGCTTGTTAGTTGTTTCTATGTGTGTGGGCCTAATGTTATCTCCTCAGCATGGTGAGAGTGTAGCTTTGGTTCCATGAGGCCGGGTGGTAGTGATTCTTATTACCATTGAGATCTGACATTCGTGACTTTATGCTAGGATGATCCTTGATGTTGTTTCTACCTTCTTGTTCATCATTATTGGAGACTTGCTCTTATCTTTCTTATGCTGTATACTTGTATCATTGCATTAGTTGTGACCTTCTTGGAATATTATTTTGTACCTTATATTGGGTTATTATTGCATACCCTGCGAATTGTGTTGTAGATGATGGTTCATTATGTATACCTTATGGTATCAGTTTATCTAGGTTTCATTTGTGAGATGATGTACTTGTTATTCCTTGCATTATGGAGATTGTATATTATTTTTTGTAGCTAGTATATTAGTTAAATTACATAATTCTACATCATGGGACCCTTGGGATTTTTAATCTATAAATGATTTTCATTATAAGTATGTATTTTTGTATGTTTTGTTTCTTTTGCATTGTTATTCATTATTGATTGTAAACTCTTAATAAAACAAAATATTCTTTAAACTTAGTAACATGTTTTAGGTTAATTTCTCTTGGGTTCCCTAGTGGGGCATTACAAATAGAAGAAGCTTTGATTACCCATATGCTCTAGAACAATATTGTTCCCTATGATATTATGAACTTAGTTCTTGACATTCTATTTGAAAACGTGGATAAGCATATGACAAAGTTGTCTATTGAAGAACATTTACTGAATAATTTGAAGAAAAACTATGACTCTGCAAGGGAGAGGTTGATAGACTACATAAAATAAATGAAAATTTTCATTAGTGCAATGGAGAGATTGTAAACATATTGTCTTAGATGGTCTTCTACCACTAAGAAGCACAAAGAGAAGATTGATTCCATTGATTCAAAGATAAACAATCTGGAGATAACATATGACATATTTTCTGATAAGGATGGTGCATAGAGGAAGAAGGTGAATTATCTTCAATCTGAGATGATAAAGATATAAAGAGGTAGAGATGACTTCACTAGAAACATATAGAAAGAAAAATAAATTGTTGAAGCAAAATTAGAATATTTTGTGATATTGCTAGAAGAAGTGGAGAAAGGAAAATCAGGTTTATTAGAACCAAATGTTTTAGTTGGTGTAGTTGACATGCTTGTATAATGCAACACTCAAAGATTAATGCTTCTAGTTTCTATCCATCAATGGAACGCCTACCATCCTAAACTGAAGATGAAGTATAAGAAGATATTTCCTTAAGAGGTAATTAGGAGTTTGTATTTAAAATTTTTTGTATCTTTTTGGTTCTCTTTTTCCTTGATGGAAAAGGGGGATAATAATGGAGAAAGGGAGAAAAAAAGGAACATAATAATTTGAGGTAGTTTCTATTGAGTCAGAAAACATTTCTATTTTAAATAAATTTTAGTTTCTATGTGTTACTATTAATGAAAAAGGGGGAGAATGTTGGAAATGTGTCATTGATGAAGGATAATGTTGTTGTTTCCATATAGGTTGTCATTGATTTCAACACACTTTTCTTGACTTATTTTGCTATGATTTTTAGACACTCGGTGATACAGGTTGACAATATTTTGATTTGCATTTCTCTACCTAGATAGTTATGGATATGAGATTTTGGCAATGTGTCTTGGTACTACTGGTGTACCTATACTCAAGTGCTCATGAGTTATGGTGCTTTTTTTAGGTTGCATTTTTTTCTGGTAACTTTGTTTTCTAGTTTCTGATAATCTATAAAGGATCAGAAGTTGTCATTAGTATATTAGCAGACAATTTTGGTCAGTCGGTCATGATCACCAAGTGACAACACTCACCGAGCGCAGTGATCACCAAGATGTTTTGAACATCGAGTGATAACACAATAACCAAGAAATATATCAACTGAGTGAAATAACTGAGCACCACTATATGAAGCAATCACCGAGCACCAATCTACATCGAGAGACAACATTTCACCGAAAAAAGAAAATCTCAACTACATGTCAGCTAAAACACTTTAATCTTTAAAACATGTTTTTCCTTAACTGGATAACCATTTTTTTTGGATCAAGAAAAGTGTTAATTGTGGATGTAATTAGTTAACTGATTGTATTCATGTAAAATAGGAGATCAAGGTCAAGTTCTAAACCTTTGATCTTAGAGTTTATCAAGAAAAGCGTGAAACCTAATTAGGTCAAAATATTTTATATATAGATGTAATAATAAATCAAGAAGAATATGATTGTAGCCGCAAAGGATATCTATGGATCAGACAAAGAGTTTCATTCACAAGGAAAGATAAAGGAGAATTTAGTTTATAAAGAACTACATGCAAGGCTACCAAGTAGAACATAGGTATTATCCATCACAATAAGGTGATATATATTTTTTGTACTTAATGGATCTATAATCAACAATTTGAGATTTCAGCAATCAGGTCATATATTTTGTTACTCTCTAACAATTGTAGCAAATAGAAAAATCCTTTCACAAGGTGGAATTAATAGTATTTTTGTAAATCTCTTAACCGAGTGCACACATACATTGTGTTGCTAAAATCTCTTTACCAAGTAGACTTAAAAAGTCTGACATATTACTCCTAACAGGGTAAGATCATTAGAAGTGATCACAACTTGTAGCCCTAACATGCACCTTCCATTCTGCAGATAGTGAAGCTTTGTGGGTTTCTTCCCCACCATAATTTTTACCTTCTAATAAGGGTTTCTACAAGATCAAATACTTGTGTCATTTGTAAATGAGTTTCATGAATGTTTCAATGTTTGTTTACATGCATTTACATTTATGATATGATATTGCATGCATGAAGTAGAAAATATACAGTGGTCGGTTATGCAAGCAATGAGTACTAAGGTTTAATTTGTAAAAGTTTTTAAGGGTACTAATTCACCCCTCCCCTCACAGTACACACCCTTCCATTATTCCAATAATTGGTGTTAGAGCTAGTTCTCTTATTTGGAAAAGTTTAATCACTTGAGAGAAAAGATCTTACAATGGAAAGGTATAAGCTTGATAAAAATATTGAGAATCAAAAGTTGCAAATACAAATTTTATTTGAGCAATACAAAGAGGCAAGAAACAAGTTGAAAGAGTTATTGGCTAAGAGAAAAGTCATCACATCTCACTACAATGAAACTGACTATCATGAAGAAGAGATACATCACCTATTTGATTCATCTGGATCTGGATATGGTAGTATATCTAACACATTAGAAGGAACCATTGCAGATCTAAATGAAATCAATCAACATCTAAATGAACAAGTGAAAGTACTAAATATTGGTCAAGAGACACAAATGGTAAGAATGATTGATGTTATGAATAATGCAAGACAAGTTGAACAAGAAAGAACTTTGGCTATTTATGATAGGAGAAAGATTACTAAAAGTTGCAAGAGAAAGAATCAGAGATACATAGACTTACTAAACATCACCTTGAGATCACCAATAAAATAGTTCTTATGAGTCATGAGGCCAACTGAGTGAACATGGAACTTGCTGGAAAATTGGAAGTTATTGGTGAACTAAAAGAAGAAAATGAGAAACTGAAGCATGAAGTGAAGATTCAACAATAGCATAATGAAATGATCAAGAAAGATGAAGATAGTACAAAAAGAATGGATGAATTTATGAATGGACAAAGAAGACTCAATAACAATACTGGTTTAGGGTATACCGAGCATGAAGACTCATCAAAATGAGCTAATCAAAGGAATGTCTACACAAATCCAAGACCAAAGAAGCGTTCATGTAATCACTGTGGAAAACCAAGCCACACATCAAATGTTTGCAAGAGAAAAGCAAAAGGTATTCCTAAAACTACTTCTACATTTATAGGTAATTGTTATAACTGTAACAAGCATGAACACAAAGCACATGAATGTAGATCTAAGCTAAAAAAACCAAAGAAGAAATCTTACATTGAAAAACATTGTCCTACTTACAACATACATGGACACACATTTCATGAATGTAGGAAAAAGATAAAGCAAGTCTGGAAACCTAAAGAACAAGAAAATGCATATCAACTGAGAATATTTGGTAATACATATGTTTGGGATTAAAACAATTGGGTAAATTGCACAACATGTGGTAGATATTGACATATATCTGCAAACTGTATGAGGAAATGAATAAGAAGATCTAGAAACTAGACTTACCCTGGAATGACATGCTTACACTGTCATAAGGTCAGACACTTAAGTAAGGACTATAGAGACCGAGTGATAGAGTCAGGAACTTTTGCAAATGGAAATACTATTGAACACATCATGAGAATGAGAAATCAAATGTGGAGGAGAGATTCAAACAATGATAATGCTGGAACAAGCACAAAAGTTGGTGACACCTCATCCAATGGATCAGGTGATTCCACGACCCCCACCTAAGAAATACAAGTAAGTATGGAACTAAACTCTATGAAGCTGTATTTTACATCAGTTCCTATATTCATTGAGAATATGCAAAATTAGCATGAATGAGGATGCACTATGGTATTGCATGTTATGTTTTGTGAATCTAGTCTGGTCGGTCAATATGAATCAAGCATAAACTACACATCGATGAACATGTGAAAAAAAACTGAGTTGACACTATGTACTGAGCATTGTATACTTTGAGCTAAAAACTTTTGTGTGTTGACCAGCATCTCTATTTTTTTGACTGAGTGGTAGGTGAAGCATTTAATGAATCACTTAGGGTATTTTTCTATAAAAAGGGCAATGTGAACTCATTAGTTCACCCAACATTAAAAATAAATTTGCAGAGTGAAGAAGAGCGACTACATTGCATAGCGATTCACAACACCTTCATAGCTACTCCAACAAATTTCAAGCATTCACAACAAACATCTAGTGAGTATCTAGACTCACCGAGTTAAGAGGTTATTTGTGAAGAAGCACTAAATTAATGAACAATGGAAACCACTTCACGAACCTTGAAGATCAAGATGAAAAAAGACAATAAGGTCATTTTAATAAAGAACTTGACCTGTGAGGAACCTAACTACATGTTTTTTCCTGAGGTTGCTGGTCAACTTGATGAAAAAGGAGCATTTTCAAGTATCCCACCTAGGGTTTTAATGGTTGAAGATATTTGTGCATACATCCACTGCAAGGTTGCAGAGATGGGAGACTTTGAGCTTGAGGAAGATTATAAGAAGCTATGCAAGGAAGATAACCTAAGGGACAAGTACAAGCACATTGAAGTGAAAGAATTAACCAATGCCTTACTATTCCCAAAAGATTTTAAAATGGAATGGATTCACATTATGCTCAACCGAGTGCATGACAGAAATATGTGGTTAGATGAACCCAAGCCAATAAAAAAGGATGTGATTCACGTAGTGACTGGATACCCTATAACTAAGAAAGAAAAGGCCCTAAGACACCCTGGATGCCTAGAGATTGAAAAGTTAACTGGAGATGAGTGGGACGTCAGAGGTCTAAAAATCAATTCAATCACTAACCCTAAAATGAAATTTGGTGCATATGTGATTGGATATAAAATATTTCAAGCCAACAGATTGAACAATATTGCTTGTGGAGATGTTGACACTGCATACAAAATAGTGAAGAAGGGATTGCAACTTGACCTAGCCGAGCTACTACTAAAACAACTTGAAGAGAACATGAGAAAAATTAGATCAACCTGATCTAATACATGTAAGTTTGGTTCCCTATTGATGTGCATATTATTTCACTTCCAGAATTTCTTTCCTTCTGTTGGTAATGTCACTTGGGACACCAACTGACCTATCACATCACAAATTAGTGATTACATTAAATCACTAGGAGATAATTTCATACCTCTATTGGATGCCTAATTTACATCATTCAACAATAGGATGCATAAGATGATGAGAATACCTGCCCAGTTAGTTGAAAAATACAAGGATGAGATATGTTTTGTAGTTTACATAGACACAACACTCATCAAACCTCCTAACCCAATAACAACATGGTTACCACCATTGGACTATGAAATTAACATAGATCTGGATACAAGAGCTATTGAATCCCTATTGAATGAACTATTTGACAAATATTTAAGAAGATTTGATACATATGAGGAATCCAAGTGAAGAATTAAGACTGGTTTAGAAGTCAAGACAATATGAAATAAGAAAACATGAATGGTGAATACACTTCAAAAGAAATTTTCGGTAACTGATGAAGAATTAGAACAATTATTAGACATCACCAAGGAAAAAACACCCATCAGTGAGAGTAAAGAGTTAAATGATTCAGAGTCTATAGAATCAGATGTAGAGCCACCACAAGAAAAGAAAACAAAAGTTACTGAAGTAACAACTGCATCTAGGACAAGGAGAAACAACAAAGGTAGACTCACCACCATTAAAGAAAGGAACTGTAATAACATATGAGAAAAGAAAATCCTAAACCGAGCAACGAACACCTAGACAACGAAAGAGATATGTAAGAGGAAGAGAAGACAAGGATTATACTAAAGCAGATGAAAGAGAACAAAGAATCTGAACATAAAAGGAAAAAATACCACAGACAATTGATGAAATTGTAGAGTCAATCGTCAAAACAGGCAGTCTACAACATCATAAGCTTAGACAATGGGGAACTCTTTCTACCGAGAATACATAAAAAATAGAAGAGGCCATCATTAAGATCATGATTTCTTACAAATATGTACCTATACAATTTGGCAATCATATTCCACAGGAGCTACATGACAAGATATCAGCTAGATGGATATATACATTGCACACGGAGAAACATATGAGAGAAAGACCCCTAGTTACATTCATGCCCAATTCCACATTTGAAGAAATTGAATCAACCATGAAGGAGCATGCCAAGATTTTTTTTGCAAAATCCAGAGCATACAAAGTATTGTAGAACAAGTTAGAAGATATTGACATGGAGAGCAATAATATTTGGACTCAAATATTTAATCCACCCAAGAAGGTACTAGATCTAACAGAGACTTCTCACACCATGGAGAAGGAGGCCACACCGATCCCTAAGCACATATTCATCAATGACACCGAGGATGTCAATCCTATTGACTTAACCATAGAAGCAAGTAAGGTCATGGATGATATTCTAGATATATTGAAATAATTAGGGGAAACACCAGCCATTACAATAAAAGATATCAATCATGGTGATCCTACTGATGATGCCAAGGATGATGAAGATGTCACTAATACCACTGAGCTAATAAATGAAAAAGACAATATCAATTTTGCACATGCACTTGTACCAGGTAATATGTCTTACTTGATGCAAGCAATCAATATAATTACTAAATTAGAGTAGACACCACCTAAGACTGAAGAAAAAATACCAATGGACAAAGGTGATGAACATGGGTTGAAGATAGATACCAGAGGAGAGTACAAACTAAGTGATGCACCTACCGAGAACACTGGAGAGGAAAACAAGGCTATAGGTCAAGAAAAATTTAAAGTAGAGACGTTTACAACTAACCAATAGGTACTAACCGAGCACCCTAGCCAAGGCACCACACCTCCCAAGAAATCACCGATAGAAACCGAGAAACAAAAGGCTATTGCTATAGTACCTCATTCCCTTGATTCAAGCAACATTAAGAAGAAGAAGAAGAAGAAAGGAAGAAAATATACCGTTACACTCGATGAGATCATAGACATACCCAATTGTGATCCAAAAATACTTGATCCTGAGTCCCTAACAAGATATGGGGAGCTATGTAAAATGAAAGCACTACAAGACGAGCTCAGATAGGAACACAAAAATTCACAAGTCTTGGAAACAACCAAGGAGATTCTATTGCAAGTATGCCTGACACCAAGAGTGATCAAACTACACCCATTATTGATCAACTTGTCATTCTGACTAAGGCAATCACAATATAGAATGTAGATGCTGAGATCGTCATTGAGGAATGAGCAGAAGAGAAGTGTCAATACAAACTCACCGAGAAAATCAGCCAAGAAGTGACAGAGAATAAGGTGAAACTTTCTGAACTTGTAGGTACATTAGAACCTATTATTTCAGAAGTAGTTACCTTAGTTCAAAATTTGTGCACTCTAGAGCACTTCACTACTGAGCATAGTGAACAGATAGCTAGGATAGATGAAAATCTAAAATCTAGTGCACTAAGTCTATCATTCGAGCCAAATGCATTCCAACTGCATTATGAAAATATTGTTGAATCTAAACAGTTAAGAATTGAGATACAAAAGGAGGAAAGAAAAATCAGAGATGAAGTAACTGAGCTACATGCCATGTTACTACTAAATCTCACATTGTTGTTAACACACATGACTATGACAAAGACTCTAATTGCCACCCCAGAGATGTCAGTAACATAAAGCATATATGACATGCACACTCAAATCACTTTAGAGAAAATGACCCTAGAGAACTTAAAGGAGAAATCGGACAAGATGATGGTAGCCTTTCAAAAATCTCATTCACACATATTTGACAAGCTGTAAGTTCTACATCTTTGTCATTACTTTCAAAAAAGGGGGAAACATGTACATTCATTGTATCTACATACTAAGGCATGCACATAAGGGGAGTCATTGTAAAGGTAAAACACTTGGTATATATATTGTACATATCAGTTTTTGATACTAATGCCAAAGGGGGATAGTCATGATCACCGAGCGACAACACTCACCGAGCGCAGTGATCACCAAGATGTTTTGAAAACCAAGCGATAAAACAATCACCGAGAAGTATATCAACCAATCAACATCACCGAGCACCAATATATGAATCCATCACCAAGCACCAGTCTACACTGAGAGAGAACATTTCACTGAAAAAAGTGAATCTCAAATACACATCAGCTAAAGCACTTTAATCTTTAAAACAACTTTTTTCTTAGCTAGATAACCATTTTTTGTGGATCAAGAAAAGTGTTAATTATGGATGTAATTATTTAACTGATTGTATTCATGCAAACTAGGAGATCAAGGTCAAGTTGTAAACCTTTGATCTTAGAGTTTATCAAGAAAAGCGTGAAACCTAATTAGGTCAAAATATTTTATGTATATATGTAATAATCAATCAAGAAGAATATGATTGTATCTACCAAGGATATCTATGGATCAGATAGAGAGTTTCATGCACAAGGATAGATAAAGGAGAATTCAGTTTATAAATAACTACATACAAGGAAACCAAGAAGAACAAAGGTATTATCCATCACAATAAGGTGATATATATTTTGTGTACTTAATGGATCTGTAATCAGCAATTTGAGATTGCAGCAATTAGGTCATATATTTTGTTACTCTCTAACAATTGTAGCAAACAACAAAATCATTTCACAAGGTGGACTTAACATTATTTTTGTAAATCTCTTAACCGAGTGCACACATAGATTGTGTTGCTAAAATCTCCTTAGCAAGTAGACTTAACAAGTCTGAAATGTTACTCCTAATATGGTAAGATCACCAGAAGTGATCACAACTTGTAGCCCTAACATGTACATTCCATTCTGCAGATAGTGAAGCTTTGTGGGTTTCATCCCTACCATAGTTTTTACCTTCTAACAAGGGTTTCTATGTGATCAAATACTTGTGTCATGTGTAAATGAGTTTAATTAATGTTTCAATGTTTATTTACATACATTTACATTTATGCTATGATATTGCATGCATGAAGTAGAAAAGCTACAGTGGTCGGTTATGCAAGTAATGAGTACTAAGGTTTAATTTGTAAAATTTTTTATGAGTACTGATTCACCCCTCCCGTCTCAGTACACACCCTTCCATTATTCTAATAGTTTCTTTGTTCCTCAAAAATAGGACAAATGATTTGTATGTCCACACTTCATCGCATGGATGTTGTGGATACTTTAACTTTGGGATAGAATTAAGGATTGAGTGAAGCATGTAAACTCAAGTGGACACCAATTTTGACACTAATTTAACTGACATATGAAATAAAATGTGAAGTATATTCTTATTGAAACGTACAATGATTTATCCTAATTGATTACTTTGTACTTGGCCTTGGCCAACATAATAAATGGTTGCAAACAATATACATATTTTTTAAGAAGGAGAGAAATAGAGACATAGAGATAGGAGTAATGATATATATAAATGTGATGTGTATGTGAATATGTGGAAGGATTTTGGATTGTGTGAATCAGTGAAGGATAGATGAAGTTTTTCATTTTTTTTTTGTTTTGAACTAAAAAGGAATTACTTTATGCATACATCATATGCAATTGTAACAATTCATTTTATAATCTCTTTTGGAAGTGAGCCTCTTTTTCTCTTAGTGAGTGATCCCTCTGACAGTGAGTTATGTAGCAAGCCTTGTAATATTCTATAACTAGTTATACAATATTGAGAGCTAACTCTCTCTATAGTTTTTTCCATTTTAGTTTTCCATTATAAAAATATGGTGTTATGTTGTGCTCATGTCATTCACGTTTCATATTTTTTTTTAATTTAGTGAACGAAAAGGATAACTTGAGGTTCAAAATTAAAAGATATAGGGAATCTAATTTACCCCCCTCTTAGTCTTTTAGTTGTTTAAGAACCTTTACATTGGGAAATAAAATGGTATCCAGAACCATCTAGTAGTCAAAAGAGGTAACACCCCAATAGAAAATCCACCTAAAACTAAAAAACTCCTTTCAACCTCAATAGAAAAGGAGCCCACCTCTATAGGAGTAGAAAAATGATAACCATAAAAATGAGAGCTTACTGTGAATCATCCCGTGACCAAGAAGCCACACAAAGGAGAAGGCTGCATAAAGTTACAAACTTCCAATTTCATGAAGCAAGTCTCCACTTTAATAGGAACTATAAAAAGAGGAAGAAGAAAATAGAATGTGAAAATCCCTCACCACAACTAACAAAACAAAACCCACCTTAGCAGGGATGAGAAAAACCCCAAAGCTAATGCCAAACCTTAACCAAAAACAACTAGAGACTAAAATGAGCCCTTGAAAAACTATCAACAAATGAATAGACACTAAAAAAAATAAGACCAATGTCCATACCAACTAAAATGGTTATTCCAAATGAAAATATAAAAGGAAACCCAAAAATGTCAGCAAATTCTTTCACAATACATCTCCAAGAGCCAGAGAATGCAACACCAAAACCTAGAGTAGACACCATCTAAACTCACAGCCTTACCAACAAACCCTGGCCAATGCAAAGGCATCATCATCTGCTCATAGCAATGAGAAGTGTTGATGACCAAAAAAAATTTCCCAATCCCCTCCAAGGGCTATAGAATCACATTCCCATCAAATAAAATATGACCTACCACACCTTTGGTCACCACAAAAAAATTGAGATAAAACAAAACCATAGGTTTTTCTACAAAATTGGGGCAATGAAAACAAAAAACCACCAAGTCCACACAATAAACACAAAAAACCACCAAGACAAGAAAAAAAAGGCCACCACAATAACATTTCCCAATGTATCCATGAGAAACCCCACAACCTCCAAGGCCCAAAAAGGGCCAGCATAAAAGGATCCATAATCGCTTCAAAAAAACCCACAAAAGATAAGAAGAATGAACACATTTGACTAAAAAAATAGGGCCAACCTCCATGAGATATAACAAGCTAAAAGGCCATAGAAGGACCAACTAGTTCCCCTCAAGGAAACACAAGGAAAAGTAGAAAAGGAGAACAAGGGAGTCAACAGGAATGACCCAGCTCTAAATCTAGACAATAAAACCATAATCTAGATGGGGACATAGGAATAAAGCCAAGCAATGTCCACAGAAAACTAGAGGCCAAAAGATCTGTATGACCATCACCAACTCTAGGCACACAACTACTAAGTGTAGTCCTCCCACACAATCCCAACCAACACTACCAGCCCAGCCAACACCATCAAACAAAGAAACAACTTTTGACACCAAATATGGACCATGGAATCCAAAGCCAAGAATAACAAATATAATGGGGATAAGAGTATATTTGAACCCCAATATGACCCCCTCCCAAAGGTTATAAATCCCCTTCACCCAAAATAGTCACCGCCACTATGATGCATCACCCTTGAACCAAGCAAGACACTTAGTAATCCATTGGAGACTCCATCTCAAACAAAGGGTTTGAGCCTTGTGAAAGCTATGAATGTAGCCACAACTTCACCGCCCTTACCAAACATAAAAAAAACCACTCTCGCAAAGGAGAAAACCCACCAAATAGGATGTGGCTAGGAAAAACTTAAACCTAGCTCTATCGATCAAAAAAAGGAGAGCATCCAAAATAGGAGAGAGGTTTTGCACAAATAGAAACCTCAAAATAGGATAGAGGTTCGGCACAAATAGAAACCTCAAAATAGGAAAACCCACAACATCCACGAGCCTATCCAAGATATACCCACAACAGATTGTGGAGCATATATAGGAAAAAGTGTTCTCTGCAATCGACCCAAGAAAAATGTCCAATTTAGTAGGAAACACCAACATACCACGCATAGCCACTGATATCTTACAAATAATAACAATTCATTCACCATCATCCCCATCTCCTCCCGCCTCCCCCTTTGCAACTCTAGACTCATTTGAATTTCATCCCCTTCTCCCTTTCTCACTTGTAACCATCTCCCTGAGTTGGTAATGTTGGGGAGAGTATTGAGATTTGTTGAGAGGACTTAATTGAGATAATTATGATGTGGAACTAGTTACATAGTTGAGATAGACTAAGTTGATTGAAGATTTAAATGATTTGATTGAGAGTTAAGTGGATCAATTGAACTCAAAGTGAGTGAGAGTTAGAGAGGTGGAGTTGAAGACTTAATTAACATTAAATAATAAAATAATTAATAAACTGAGCATGTGAGAAGAATTGCAAAATGATTAAGTTAATAAATTATTTAACCCATGTAGACAAAATTAATAAATAAAATAAAGATTTTATTTATTTTTAGAAGTTGATTTCAAAAAGTGAATTATTAAATAAATTAAATAATTTATCTAGTTATAGAAGACTTGGTTAGCTATTTAAATTATTTAGAATAATTATTAATTATGAAAGAGAAATAGAAATTAATTAAATTAAACAATAAAGATTATTATTTAATTAAAGTACATGAAAATGATTAATCAATTAATAAAATTATTTAGTTTAAGATTAGAATAAAATACATAATTAATAATTAATTTTTTTCCATAAGAGTGACCAAAGTCACTAAACTTTTATTAATATAAAATAAAGTTTTACAAAAAGGAAGCATCGTGAAGCAAGAGACATGATGAACATATTATAAATTGTATATAAATCCCAACCATAATGAAACAAGATGGTCCCAAATGAAGCAAAAAGAAGCCACCCACCAACCCCCAACTGCCATAAGCCATGTGTATATACTAAATACAATATGAAGGTAATATGTCAACATAACATAGTAACAAAACAAAACTTTATCTATCAAAATATTCATACAAAAGAAGAGCATGATTCATCATATGGAGAAGACATCTTAGAGGGCTAGTTATTGGTACTAGTATGAGGTGGAGAAAATTGATCACCTAGATCATCCAAAGACACAAAACTCTGAGTGTCCACTTTCAAAGGTGATTGTTTAGATGATAGAAGAAAAGTATCACTTCCCTAGTCATCATGAACATGAAGTGGAGAATCATAAACAATCCCTTCACAAGGATCTAGGGTTTGAGCCAAAGGAATTGATAGAAGATCAAAGCCATTGCATTCTTGAGGGTGGACCAACAGAGTATAGATTGCCAAGAATCGATCAAGTGCAACAGAAACAAGGTTAGGAGAAAATTCTGTAAGAAATCTAGTAAATTCCTCAACTAAACCCAATAATGATCCATCTTGCACACTAAATCTAACAAAAAACAACCTTCTCGAAGATGAGCATTAGAAATAAATTTTGAAAAGCTAATTATTCCACCAATGGGGAAGACCTCGTTACTTATTTTATGGGATTTGAGATAAAAAAACAAGCATGTCTTCCTCATACAAAGATGGATTCACAAACTTAGAAGAAATTGACTGTACTAGTGAAGCATCAAGTTATAAATCCATTAAAATAGAAAGAAACCTTGATGCAATTTCAGTAAATAAAGAAAAAGAATTAGAATTAAGCCAATCATTATCATTCCAAGTTTAGATAGCATCTTCTATATGTGAACAAAACATGGTAAAGACAAGTGATAACCGTTCAATATTGTATTGATCATCTGTTATGATTTAACAAACTCTGTGTTAAATTCAATCGATATTCCATGATAAGTATTATTTGCAAAACATTGAAGATAGAATGCACTTTACAAAAATGTGGAAATGAAACCAAAAGGATCTCATATATATCATGTATAGAAAGCTACAAATGTTTACTTCCACAATATCATCTGTAACATATAAAATGAGAGTCACCAAAATGTAAAGGATGAATAATGTGATATAATGGAAATGGAAAGATTTATTAGAATGTATTGTTATTATTATATTTTTGAGATAGTGGAGAAGGTAATATTGTCCTCTTAATCCCAAATTTCATAAAGGGAAGATCCAAATCGATTATCCCCAAATAAAGGATCAATGCATAAATGAATCAACCTATTGAGGATAGGGAGAGAGAGAAGAACCCTAAATTCTATTTTATAGAAGAGAGTGTGTAATAGATTTAGGAAGATTAAAACTTTAATTGAATTGAGTTGAAGACAAGTACTAACCTCAAAATGCAATAGATCTGAAGAATGCTATTTTTTGGGTGTCTACACCGATTTTCTAGAAATTCTGCAACCGGATCTCGAACATAAATGCAGA
The DNA here is from genome assembly GCA_018584345.1 of Thuja plicata. Taxonomy (NCBI): domain Eukaryota; kingdom Viridiplantae; phylum Streptophyta; class Pinopsida; order Cupressales; family Cupressaceae; genus Thuja; species Thuja plicata. Next base: position 6,218,538 of record MU226400.1, on the reverse strand, counting down.
TACAAAGAAAACCTAGAAATCTCTTCCAAATCTGGCTCAGGTCTGATTTTGACCCAAAAATGAATGTCATCTTTGACCCAAAATTTTTGATTCAAACCCAAAATCTCTGATTTTGACCTGCACTTTCTGACATAAAATCTATTTTTGGATCCTGAAATTTTTCTGAAAAGGGTATCCAAATCTGCACTCTAATTTGTTGTTATGAACTTGTCCTTGCAAGAAAAATGGTTTGTTTGTTGGGGGGAAGGGGTTTGCCTTAGTCAAACCCTGATTTAGGAATTAACCTTGAAATCAATAATTGAAATAGAGAATGCTAGCAAGTAGTAGAAGTATATCTAATAATGAAGCTGTGATATTCAATAGATATGCAATTGTATTTCAAATGTAAACAAGTATGTCAATATGAAAGCTTGGACTCAATATTAGAAACCATAAAACTCCATGATTGTATGCTTGGAATCCACCTTGAAGGAATAGTTAATGGATCTTGAGGATGCACAAAGGATCTTGAAGGAAGATCATACCACCATGATGGATAGATCTAGGGTTTGAATGATGAATCTTGAATGCTTGAACCAAATCCCTTCAAAGGTTTGAATGCTTGAATCCTTGATCTTCAATGGAGAACTTGAATGCTTGAGAGGAAGACTTTAAAAAATTGATTTAACCTTGAAAGAATGTAGAATTATTGCTTATTTGATGGTTTTTTGCTTGTGATTATGCTTCTTGGATAGTTAGTGATTCGTGCTTAGAGAAAATGAGAGGAGAAGGCTTCCTTATATAAACATCTAGTACACAATCTTCTAGAGAGGCCTACATAGGAGAACTAAATTAAAATTAGACCTATACCCCTATAAGAGGACCTATATTAAATATAATTCAAGAATTTTTATTTCAAAACCCGAAACTGCCGACCCGAAAGTGAGAAATGAACTTTTGAATGATCCCTGACAACTGACAAACTTTCCAATTGGAAAGGGGGACCTGGGTAAAAATTGAGGTTGACCTTGACCTAGGTCAAGGTTGAGGTCAAATTTTACCTAGGTCAAGGTCAAGGTTGATCTTGACCCAGGGAGTTAGAACCCCTGGAAAATGTGTCAGGTGGGATAAATAGTGTTTGAAGAGGCCCAATCAGAGTCCTAAACAGGCACATAAGCAAGAGAGGGTGCAAAAATGAGGGGACAATAAGATGATGGTCAAAGACACCCCCTAAGGAGGGATAAAATTTATTAACATGGAAGTGATTCCATTTTAAGATGATACATCATCTTACCATGATATTAAATGTCACACACGTGGGATTAAAAGCTATTAGTTTAAAGTGTTTAAACATATCACTAAAGATTACAACTCCTATCAAAAGTATTTGTACATAATTTTAATAAGTTGAAAGGACAAACTCATTTGAACACATATGATAATATAATTAAAACATCCAAATATTCCCCAAGGTAGTACATGAGAAGTCATATGGGCAAATCATCAAGTCTACAAAAAAACTGTAAAAACTCTTAAGTTCATGTGTCTTCAGGAAGAAAGAATGAGTTCATCCAAAGTAATGATTATATTCATTTCAAATCAAATATATTCTATAAATAGAAACATTGAGATCCATTTTTAACACATAATCCATAAAATGAATGATATTATTAGACCTTAAGGAGCACACACAACTGAGAGGGGGATGGTGAATCAGTTGTGCAACAATATCATCAAATTTAAACCAACTTATAAACTTTAATCTCAGATCTAAATGATAAACATGAAAGCAAGATCATAACAAAACAATCAACACATAACACCAATATTTTTGACGTGGAAACCTTGTTAGGGGAAAAAATATAGTGGGAATGGAACCCACAAGATGAATGTACTCTGTTAAAATCACTATACCCTGTTAGGATTATTATAAAGGGGAATTCACATGCATTTAGACACACTGCCTATAGATGATTGCTCATATACAACAAGGATCTCAATCCCAAGGAAGGCTCGCTGCCTTACAACAATCTTTGATTACAATCCAAGCTCACAAACTAACAAACAACATCTCTAATATGCAAAAATAGTTCCAATGAAGTGCAACAAATCTCTACCTCAATTGAAGATTATACTCATACCTCTTCTCTTTAGCATCTCTCACACTCACCATACTTTTGTAATTATAAATGATTACATATATACACATTGCATCAATTTATTTCAACTAGATCTTCCAGGGACCTAATTACAAATTATTAATTCATTACATCTAAATATTCATTGTGATCCATTGAATGTCTATTAAGACATAGAAATGATCCATAAAAACATCCTCGAACATGCTCCAAATCTATAGATCATGCCAAAAACCATTGTAATACACTATACCACCAAGTCAGCCAAGAACACATAAGAATAGAAACACACCACATGAAATTCCCCAAATCTGATCATATAATCCAACACGATCAACAAAATGAATAGAACACAATCTAGAAACATCAACAAGAAACATGAAATACCAAGACATCACTAGGAAGACCTCTATCAAAAAAAGCATACTCTTCTTTGCACTATTCATCAGGAAAACTAATCAACAACCACTATCATAAAATAAAATTAGCTTTCCAACATCCAAATCATGAACCACTCAAGTTGAGGACACACATTCATGTCCTGAACTCACTACTAGGTTAGCAACCAATAATATTTCCAAACTGACCCACACCAATCCAAATACTAAACCATTGTCACAGTTTGGACAACCAAAATATCTATATTTTATAAATGCATCACAACTCTCTCAAATCAAAATTCAAACCTCTACCACTTGAGAAGAATCAAGTATAGATATCCATAAACATAGTTGTACGATAGCAACATTAGATCTTCAAAGTAGTAACCACACCAATCAAAACATCTAACTGAACATACCAGGAATACTATCTCTAGCAGTAGAAATATGTTGACATCAATGAAAAATCAATGATAAAACATTAACGCCATCACATATGTGCACAATTTGAACAACATCCCAACAATATTCAACAATCTCCCCTTTTGGCATTGATGACAATATATGATGTGAAAAATTCAATCAATGCACAAAGAAAATATATCAACAACAATACCAACAATATCCATAATATGACATATTTGTTCTACAATATCTCCCCAACATGCTCATTTTTCACATGAATATCTCTCCCCCTTGGCATCAATGACAAAGGCATGTGTATGCACTAAGTCATAGAAGCCAAAAATTTGAACAAAACAACTCTCAAGAAAAAAACTATGAACAACATAGCTCATGAACCATTCACTGCTCACTACCCCCCTAAGGAGTAGCCACCAAAAACATCAATCCAAAGAAATGAAAATATCTGTAAGCATACTAGACTGGTGCATCTCAATGCATCTCTAGCTTTGCTACCAATTTTTACGATTGAGGAGCACTAAGAGGGGGGGGGGGGGGGGG
>MU226400.1:6123441-6197873 GCA_018584345.1 Thuja plicata | reverse complement strand
GATGAAATTTTTCATCAGATAAATTTGGGTCATTTCGATAAAGATTATCGAGGACTTGGCATGACATTTTACGCAAAGTAGCATATTCTGCAATATACATGGCTCTTTTCTGGGATTTTTTCATAATGAACATCATTTCTTATAGCATGGGAAGAAGAGATACTAAAGTCATAAGTGTCTCTATATTGCTTAACCTCCGAAGCAGGTCGCCACATCTCTGATTTTCTGCATTGTCACAATTTTCGTACATAAGTCCAATTAAAGATTGATATTCAGAAAAAACTCGATGCACTGGCCCATCCAAAGAGATCCATATGGTATCAAAATCTTTTAGAAGCTTGTTTCCATTGGTAATTCCATCAGCAAAGTGCTGAAATTCCCTAAAACATTTGGGACTTTGACAAAAATATGAGTACAACTCTCTTACTAAATCTTCAACCTTGTTTACTAAAGGAAACTTCTTCACAACTCTAAAAGAAAGATTCATCCCGTGGGCCATATAGTGAATGCCAACAACATATGGTGAACAAGAAGCCTACATATTTGTGAAAAGACCATTCCTTTGACCTTGCATTACTAAATCTCCATTCGCTCCAACACAGATCAACTTCTTCGCTATTGACAATTCATCCATAGCTCCATATTCAATTAAATGACTCTTTACTAATTGAAATAAAGTTTCCAATGTCGCATTATCCCTCAGTTTTGCAATAGTTAGTAGATGTGGTTCACAGACATTATTCTGTACAATATAAACATGCATGCATACCCACAACGTATTATCTATTGTCGTAACTTTGTCTAAGGACAATGCAATAAATGTTGACTCTTCTATTTTTTATTTTTCCTTGTACATCCTTTATTTCAACCTGGGAAATACAACTTGCCCATTCCCATCCACTATTTATTGACCGATGAGTGATAGGATAGTTAGGAACTTTCAGAAAGTGTAACAAACCACTCATTTCTGGATAGTCTTTCATTAGACGCCCTCTGCTCAAAATATGGAAAACATTACTTAATTGAACATCTTTTCCATCTTCTTCTACTTCACTTTCCTTTTCAAAAATAGCATTAATAGAACCTTGAACTTCACCAGGCTTCCTCTTAAATTTATGAAACAAATAATATTCCTCAGCGTGCCTTTGATGCTGACATTGCTCCTTTGTTTTATATCTTACCACTTTTATTTCCTTTCCATCTACAGTTGAGGTTTCATAAACCTTACCAACATGTTTCTCTATGGTGTCCAATTTAAGCTAAAACCACTTTTGTTTTTTATACTTCCAACTACAAATCGTACATCTGCATTCTATTGGCAGCTCACCTACAATTGGATTGTCCATGGGTTCAATGAATGGATACTTTTCTACCCAATAAATTTTAAATCTCCTGGACATCTCCCATTGATGATCAATTTTTTCTTTTGATTTTCCTCTCCCTTTAGTGTTACTGTTAATTGAAACATCATCATCACCAAAGTCAACCAATTCATCCTGGTACTAGTTATTTACTTGAAATTCATCTTCAAGGTCATCTTCATGAGAGATATCAGGTTCCACAACTTCGTCACCATATTTATTAGGTTCCCCAATTTGTTGAATAGACTCCTGTGAAAGTTGATAACCTTGAAGTTGTACAGGTTCCTCTAATGACGTACCTTCCTCAATTTGACCAACACCATTGTGTTTGCCCCCGCCAAAGTATGAAGATATGTTTCTACATTTCGTTGGCCTCTCTTGGACAACTCCAGATTCTCCACCTTCAATAGTCCTCTTCCTGTTTAACTTTGATGATGACATCTCCAAAAAATTAAGGCTGCAATAAAATTTTACTTGAATAAGATACTAAGGACTCGTCGTCTTTCCGGTTCGCTACCGATCGCAATTGTTAGCTCAGAATCAACTAATTTTTTGTACTCCTAAATCTCTTGAAACTATCTTTATTTACAAATTCTTATTTCAATTTTTTGCGAAGGGGACGACATTTTCATATGATAACAACTAATATTTGGTGAACCCCGTGTAATTTCAAGTAATTAACTAGGAGAATAGGGTGAGAATTTGGGACACGGTGAATTATGATGCATGGCGAATTAGGTCCTAGTGCAAATAAAATTTTAACTTGGGATAATGGGCCTTTGGTGAATGGCGATCCTTGATAAATACCCCTTCCTCAATCCATTGTGAATAATAGTAAATATACAATAGATAAATGGGCGAACAACCCCACTACTGTAGTGAAATTACATGCAAATAGTGGCGAACAACCCGACCAATATACGTGTTTTTTATAAAATCTGGGTGAACCGGTCAAACAGTATACTACACATTTTTTTGCCAAATTCTATACGCCCAACGGGACATATTTTCCAATTGGTGAAGAATAGCCACTAAAAAAATCCCTGAATAGCTTTATACCATTTAAACATCTTGAATGCTCCTGATTTCTCTGTTAAGAACATAACTATCATCATTTGAGGATAATCATCAACAAAGAGAATGAAGTATCTATCACCATAGAAACTCTTTGTTATCATTGGTCCACATAGACTAGTATGAAATAATTCTAGAATGACATTAGATGTGTAGGTTTTGCTCTTGAAACTAGACTTTGTCATTTTACCTTTTTTGACAATTCTTACACATGACATGGTCGGGTTTTGACATGCTCGTTAAGCCTCTTACTTTCCTTTTATTGCTTAACCTAATCATGTTGTCAAAATTCACATGACATAACCTTTTATGCCACAACCATATGTCTTTGTTTCTAGCCATTAAACAAGTGGTGTTAATATCATCAAGATAGAATAGGCTACATTTTGTCTAATCACCAGTTCCGATCAACCTTCCTGATTCATTAAAGATCTTGGCCTTTTTGTTCTCAAATGCAACTTGGTGTCCTATATTATTCAGCTATGAAACACTTAGTAGATTATAGTTAAGTCCTTTTACCCAGTATGTATTTTCACATTTGATCAGATTATTTAACATTATGGTTCCTTTACCTTCAACCGGACAAGGTGAGTCATTACCCATTCTTACTGATCCACCATTATAATAGTCAAAAGTTTCAAAAATTTCTTTATCTCCAGTCATGTGGTGAGTACAACCACTATCAATAATCCAGACATCATTTTACTAAACTCAATATCATCATCAGATTCGGTGTCAGTATTATCAGCTTTGTTCTCAGCCAGGTAACAAGCTTTCTTCCATTTGTCCTTGTAGTCTTAGGTATCTCTTCTATTAGATTTTTGGTTGCTTTGATAATCTCTGTCATCACCTCTGTCAAACTTATTTTCATATGATCTATCACTATTTCTATCTTCTTTTCTTTTGTTAGGACATCTGGCAACAAAGTTTCCAATCTCTTTACAATTAAAACACACCAATGGTAATTTACCTTTGTATCTACCTTTGTCTCTCTGCAATCTTCTATCCATTAGTGCTTCAATCTCACCAAGTTCTTGGTTATCACTATCACTTTCACTATCATTTCTCATAGTGTGTTTATGACTTGACGTACTTATTTTCAAACAAGATTTGAATGCAGACTCAATAGATGGTAAGACACTATTGTCAAAGTTATACATCTCAGATGAAATAAGTCTACCAACCAAAATATCTAGAGTGACATTGTTATTTGCTACTGCTCCCATTTCTTGTATAGAAAATACTCTAATAGCATAAACATGCAGTAAGGTTCTTAGGATTTTACTTACCACTATTTCTTCTTCAAGTACACCTCCAACTCCTCGGATAGCATTGACTACCTCTTTGACTCTACAGCTATATTGAGTGATGTTTTCTCCTTCTTTCATTCTTTGGTCATCATATTTTCCTCTTAGGTTTTCTGCCTTGGCTCTTATTACATTTGCATCTCCTCCATGTACTAGCTTCAATTTGTCCCACATCTTCTTTGCAGTGGTGCATGTTTTGACATCTTCAAATTCAGCATCAAAGAGTGAAGAAGCAAGTTCTATCAACATATAATTATGCTCATGCTTTTCTCTCAATTGATCAAGTGTGTAAGGTCCATTAGGCAACACATATTCAGTATCCAAGTATTGAGTAACATCATTTCCAATACCTGATAGGTGGAGTCTTTTCCTACTTTTCCATGATGCAAATTTGTCTTTGTTCAACTTAGGCACACCCCTTTTGCTCATCTTGTGATCTTTTCCTTGAGTCTTTAAAATCCCTTTCTAAGCACACAAGCTCTGATGCCAATTGTTAGAATAACTGAGAGGGGGGGGGGGTGAATCAGTGACCTCAAAAATTAATCCAATAAATCAACCCAAAAATTTATACCACAAATACAAACCTCTAGTTATCTTCAGTACTACAAGATGTATGCCTTTAAATAATCTTATCAAATAACTATTGCTTGGATTTCACTGTTAATCCTTATTCTTAAGCTTTACCAAATATCAGTCTAACCTTTACCGAAATACAGTAAATAACTTAGTGTTTACTGATCAATACTGCTTTAGTAATGTGTAAAGAAAAACATTAAAGCAATGAACCATTTACACATTTGACACATGGATTTTTAACGTCGAAACCCTGTTAAGGGAAAAACCACTTGGGACCGGTAACCCGAAATTTTCACTCTTCTGAAGTGAGCTCGGTGAAGATCCAACCCTATTAAAGGTTACAAACACACTATTAAGTGCGACCTTGTTAGAGGATTAAATATAATAGTTTGTCACTTGATATCTAAAATTTCACTATGTTATCTTCATGAGAAATTTTTTGATACTCCTTGGGATGTATCTCAATATATAAAGGATAGTTAAATCCCACTCTGTTAAGAGATTTTCTGAATCAATGGTTAAATTGAAATAGTAGATGATATGTTCATAAATACTACTTAATCTTGCAGATGTTCAGATCTATTGTAAGCTCATAATACCTTTCTAATCAATGTTTGTTTTATTTTCTTTTGCTCCACTTCTTTCTGCTCAGTGATGGTGTTGCTCGGCGTCCGCAGAAATCTTTAGCTCTGTTCTTCAGCTTGTTTGATCAGGACTATATGAAGTCTTCTTCACCAGTATTATCTTCAGCATCTTCTTCTCTATTCACCCCTAATTCATAATTAATTAGCTTATCTCTCTTATAGATATGATTTTTACCATCTCTAAGTCCTTGTATTTCTTTTTCTTGACGTGATCTGCAAATCTCGCCATTCTTGCTTTAAAATGTGCTTTAGTTTTATCCTGCAGATTTCTCCTTGACAACTAGAATAAAACTAGCTTTAATCTCTAGCTTATCTCTAGCCTTTAACTGGTCGATGGAAACAATGTAATCAATTAGTTAACTCCATATTTAGCTCCTACCAGCTAAGTCTTTTGTCATTTCTGAACTTCAGTTCTTATCGGTGTTTAACTCCTTGTTTTCTCGGTCAGTTGTCCTCAGGCATCTCTGTCTTTTGGGGTTGTCTGTCTATCAGGAAACACTGTGACTTTCAGTTCTTCTTGGGTATATCTTAGGTTCTACTCGGTAATGCTTGCTTGGGTATCACTGTGACTCTTTTTGGGGTTCTCTTTCTGTCGGGGTGCATTGTCCATCTGTGTTTGTTGTCACTTGATGTATACTAAACTTTTATGCATTACTGATAACATAACCTTTATCTCTTTGGTTCTTTGAATTCTTTGAAAATATTTATATAACTAGTCATATTATATCAAGTTGACATCAATGAAAATACAATACATTAACTAATTTAATGTCTTGCATTAACTTTCTGCAGCTCGGTGATCATCAACTTAACATCTTCAAACATTCAATCAGTTATAGTTCATCATAAACATAAAATAAATGAAAGATAAACAAAGCATCCAAAACATCCTAACACCATTATTTTTGTGTACAAACCCAGTTAAGGGAAAAACCATGGTGAGGATGGAACCCACAAGTATTACTTCTGCAGAAAAAAAGGATACCCTATTAGGGGTTTAGTACAAAAGTGGAATGCACTTTCATTCAGGATTACAACCTAGAGCTCACTTCTCAAATTACAAAATAGGGATACAGCCTTCAGAGGCTCACTGCCATATAGACTAATTCATCTACAAAAGTGAATTGAATATAGGAACAATAATGCCAATACAATCCAATTAAGTCAAGTATACATCTGCTCAACCGATAGATGAATCTCTGCGACTGATCCATCAATCAAATACAACATTTACCAATCATATCAAACCATAACTCATACAAAAAATCTCAAAAAATTGATCTTATATATCCTCCATCAAAGGTATTTACTTACACTGTCAACCTCAAGAACAAACTAGATAGTATGTAGAGTGTCAGCCTGATCTGCTGTCAAAACATGTTCCTAACCTCAAAGAAAAACATAGATATCAACAATAATGTCGGCTCAACCAATACCAACTATAAAACCATTGGGATCATCGATCCTATAGGATCGTTGATTGATCCACTGACTAACTATCATTGTTTCCCACTAAACTCTATTAGCCATATACTCAAAAAGATGTAACTTGATCATATGATAATCTCAGCTGCTACGATCATAGACATAAATAGATAATACTTATTTGAATTTCCTCTGAGCATCGTACCTTAAAAATGGATCATATGTTCCTGTACCGATCCATATGCTGAAACCTATAAACTATGTTTTCTATACCTTAGTTAGCCAAATCTAATAGTATTTCTTTGTTATTATCATGTCATAATTTATCATCACTAGAATAGTGTATAGTTGTCATTAATGACAACATACAACTTCTCCATATCATCAATCTCAGGCCAAAAAATATAAGAATCTACTACCATGTTATCATGATAATAACAATGTGCCCCAAACAATTAATGATAAGTAAAGAAATCAAGTCAGCCATATTTCAATGTATAGAGTTCAAATTGACATAAGCATAAAATCCCCACACAATAGTAATATGATCAAATCTCTTGAATTAAACATTGAGAATGGAAATACCCAATGAGACAACCACGTCACCCCAGACATAATGATCAAAATCTTTAAAAATACAAGATTAGAATACATCCAATAAAGTAGGGGAAAACAAAGGACAACAAGGATATGACAGGGATGATAGTCACATCAAAAGACCTAATCGAGAAAACAACCACATCAATTTTAACAACTGTCAATCCAAAATAAATTTTAAGTGAAAACATTATGCTCAGATCAAATAAATGATTTGCTATGATTGATTTTAATTTAATATATTCCCCATAATACCAAAATGAGAGATCATGAAAGTAGAATCATACATTTCCTAGTGATCATTATTTTTGAAGAGAAGGTGGAAGATCTCTACTTTAGACCTCCAAATAAGAAATGTGTTAATCTATAGCCATATTAGCTAAAGAATCCGCAATGAAATTAACCTCCCTATAACAATGAGATATGTCATAGGAATTAAAAAATTCACATTTGACAATGACCTTGTCTAATAGGTATTAAAGCCATCATGACTGAGATTTTATATTGGAAATGACATGAAAAGTAAACATGAAATCTCCTTCTATAATGATGTCTTTAATTCTAAGATAAATTGCTAAATCTAGTCCAAGGGAAAGAGCTTGTAGCTCACCATTGTTATTAGTACCATCTTTAATGCATTTATATGTTTCTTTGACTATATTTGCATCAGAATTAGAGATTACCACCCCAATGCCAGATTTCCTAGGATTACCCCTAGATGCCACATCACAATTTAATTTGATTTTTTTTCTAGGTGGTGGAGACCATTTAGCCTCCTTTCTTTTGAGCTTGTCAATAAAACCATTTGCAATGGAGCCATGGGAGGGCAGAACTGACAAAGAGCCCCAGTGTCTAGTAACCCAATTATTCCAATGTGAAAACGAGTTCAGATGGTCTAAATTCTTGTATATGTAAGATAAAGTAGTTTTAGAAATAAAATTTTCCACCCTAAACAATACATAAGATAAGGGAGAAGGATTTTTCCTAAAGATTCTATTATTTCTTTCTAACCATATTCTAGATCAAAAGGGAGGAGAAACATCCCATAAACAACAATAAAAAGAATTTGAGAACAAGGAAGGAAAAATCATGAATTCTGTCTTAAGATGTGGACTTAATATAGCAGACCAACCTAGTTTACTATAAATACAATACCAATACTAAAAAATGAATGGGAAATGAAGAAGCAGATGATTTGAGGATTCATTGAAATGCCTATAAAGGACACATGGGAAGACGACAGTAATCCCAAGTCTATCCAATCTCATTCTAGTCAATACTCTATCTTCAACCACAAGCCAAGCGAAGCCTCTAACCTTAGGAAGAAAAGATGACTTCCAAAACAAGCCTCATGGCCAAAATACATTTGATGGAGATAAAGAGTGTGACCTATATCCATCTTTGACATAATAGGAGCCTAATTTTTCTTTAGTCCAAATAATCTCATCTTCCATATCAAGGAAGAAAAGAAGCCTCTTTTTCAATTTTGCAACGTAGGCCAATTTTATCTCTTGATCTACAAGAATAGAGTAAATTAACTTCCATTTAGCAATAAAAAATGTGCCAAAATAATCTAAGAAAAAATAGTCCACAACATTGATCCCCGAAAGGTATTTTAAAACATTCATTAAGCGAGACCAATCTAGAATGTTGACCAAGGAGGGGTGGCCATTCCAAAATTCCTCCAAAAATTTAGCCTTTCTTCCATTATGAATCACTCACGATAAGTGTGGGAGTATTACCGATCTACACTTAGACATGAAGTTCCATGTGGAGAAGTCTTGAGGGAGTGAAGAGACTAAAAAGGTTCCTTCCCTATTACTATCTATTAAGATATTTGGAAAACATAATCTTTGTCCATTTAGATGTTAGGATTTTTATAAAGTTTCTAAATCAATTTAGCACCTAGGGCTCTATTTTGTTTGTCCAAATCCCCAATCCTAGTACCCCCTTGATATTTTGGAAGACAGATCTTATCCCATACAAACAGTGGGATTTTAGCCTTACCTCCAATATTTTCATTCCATAGGAATGATCTTAGAACTGATTGAAACTATACAATATATTCCTTATGATTTTTCAAGACAGACATTAAATAAAGAGGGACTGCATTCAAAACTTATTTAATCAATAAAATTTTATTAGAAAAAGTTTTCCATTTATGATTCCAGGATAAAATTTTGGTAGAGATAGGAGATCTAAACCTATCCCAAAAATTATGCTTCTCTGTCTCAAAAAAAAAGGGGATGCCCAAATACTTTTAGGGAAAAGTCCCAACCTCAAATCCCCAAAATTGGGCTAATCTATTTTTAATTAAAGGAGAGACATTTAAAAAGAATATCTTAGATTTACGAGTATTAACTTGTTGACCAGATATTGAAGAATAATTAATTATAATTTGTTTCATGACCCTCGCCTCAACAATGGTGGCATAACCAAAAAATAAGGTGTCATCAACAAACAAGCAATGTGAATGAAGAGTCAGCTGATGAACTCTGAATGCCTTCTGAAATCTTTGATCTGATTTTGGTGCTGGCGGGCCTCTTCTCTGTTTTCTTTCCAGCAGTCTTTTTGTTCCTTTTGTTTAGTTTGTTTATATTGCTATATCTGGGTTTTGACCCACTGTTGATTGTTCCCATCTATGGGTCAATCTGTTGCTCTTAGGGCTTTTTTAGTCTCTCCTTTCTTTGTTTTGTAAAAGGGTTTCGGGGTCCCCTTCAAAACCTGCTTTTACCGTAATCAAAAACAAACAAGCAATGTGAATGACAATCTGAAACATTAGAAATATTAATACCTTTCGAAATACCAATAGATCTAGCGACATGAATAGCCCTGCTAAATCCTCCAAACATGATTATACATAGAAATGGAGATAGTGGATCTCCTTGTCTAACTTCTCTAGAAGGAATAAATCCAAAAGGGGAACCATTCTGGAGGACTGAAAACCTAGCTGATGAAATACATTCAAAAATCCACTTGACCCATTTATCTCCAAAACCAAATTTCGTTAGGATTGCAAGCAGAAATTCATAATTCAACCAATCATAAGATTTCATCATGTCCAACTTAAGGCCCATAGCAAGAATCTTTAAAGTTGAAATAGAATGTAGAACCTCATGAGCCATAATGGTCCCTTCTGATGTTTCTCTCCCTGGGACAAAACCCCTATATTCGTGAGATATAATCTTAGGGATGCCTTTAGAGATTCTTATAGAAATAGCTTTAGTGAAAATCTTATATAGTGTCTTACAAAGAGAAATAAGACAAAATTCAACAAAGGACCTAGGATTTTCAACTTTAGAAATGATTGCAATTAAAGTGGCATTCATCTATTTGAGAATATATATTTCTTTTGAATTCTTCTAATTCTAGAAGAACATCATTTCCAACAAAATCCCATCATTTCTAAAAAAATAGGGTTGTGAACCCATCAAGACCAAGTGCCTTTTCTGAAGACATGGAGAAAACAACGTCCTTCAATTCATGGATAATAAAAGGAGACATTAACATCTTGTTATCCTTATCAAACATAATATTAGGAACCGTACCAATATTACTATCATTAACTGCAACAGGTTCAACTGTAAGTAATTTTTTTAAAAATTTAATAGCTTCTAAGGCTATCTCCTTCTCATCCTCCACCAAAATTCCATTTGCATCCTGAATGCATTGAACTCTATTTCTTTGTCTTCTTATATTAGTGGAGGCATGAAATAATTTTTTTTTATTTCTATCGCCCTTTGAGAGCCATAAGTCCCTCAATTTTTACCTCCAAAATGATTCTTCTTGGGAAAGTACTTCATCAAGTTGGGTCTGTAGGGAATTATGTCTCTCAAAGATAGAAGAATCTGTGCCTTTGCTAATAAATATCTTGTTAAAAATGGGAGAAGATGGAAATCTTGATTTTTGAATTTAAAATAGAAGAATGATATCAAATTAATTAGATAATTAGAATTATTTAATTAGTTAAGAGGGAAATTAGTAAAAGTGTTGCAAGCACGTATTGAGATATTTTTAGGTGTTTATAAATCCCGTGCATTTTGATTTCCAAATAGTCTCCTAATCAACAAATCAATTTTATTGACAGAGAGGGTTTTCTCTCCAATTATCTCTCGAAAAATATGCTAAGTGTAAAATGAATTAGATTTTGCCTTTTTACCCCAAAAGTACTTTTCATAATTTTAGAAATAAAAATAATAAAAATATTTCTTTTTAATTTCCAATTCATTTCATTTACCCACATTTTACCAAAACACACAATAAATATGCATTAATAATCATATTTCCATTCAAGCATTAGAAGACGATTTTAAAGTCATCATACGTTTTTCAATTCAAATTTATGGAAATATGGAATTAGATTAGATATTTAAACAATCAATGCTTGACATCGACATAGGGTTTAGGGTTCGCAGAATGCTACTAACCATATTATCTAGGACAAATGACGAAATTAAACTAATAGGAGACCATACTCAATCAAGTATGATGGGTAGGGCTAAACAATTATGGCCAATGTGACATCCCTTGTATAACTACCATTGGAGTATAACTTAGACCTATGGAGCTAGATGAAGAAATACCTTGTACCTGTAATCACTCTATAAACACCAAGTGTACCTATGCATGTATATAATAGATAAAGAATAAAAAATCACCCAACGAGGTTCAATCACATACATAATTTATTGGATGTGGCTATGATAAATCACGTCAATATTTAATTACAACCTAAATATAATTAATGCCTCAAAATATCATAAAGTTGTAACCACATTTAAATAATGTGCATCACAGAATATTAATTGCAACATAATAATTATCAAGTTTGCTACAATCTCACATGCATCATAAGAAATGCCACCACAAAAGGATACATCAAGTCCTTGCAAGGGACTTGGTATAATAACACACACACACACACACACACACACACACACACACATCTCAATGCAAATAACACCAAGGACCAACATGTCGAGCAACACCATCTCGAACATGTCGGTGGTTCCCACACACCTTGATTCATAAGGGAACTAACCACAAAGAACACAATGAAACAAAAGCATCAAGCAATTAACCAGAAGAAAAACACAATCAACACCAATGCATCCCTAGATACATAGTCAAATGAGTGTCGAGATCAATACATCTCTAGGTTGTCAACAATATAGACATTAGATAAAGCAAGTGTATGTAAAAGGAAATGAAGAATATTATCAACTCCATACATGAGGAAAAATCACATATTTGATGGAACAAAAGTTCCAAAGAAAATAAATCCCCATCTACAGACAATAAGACATAAAACATGAAGGATGAAAGAATTGCATGCTACAAAGTATATAAACATATTGAAATCTAAAATGCATGCATAGGTGGAGGCTAAATAGAATAAATTATGAGAGTTTATGATAAAAATGAATGTATGATGCATAAATAAGGTTAGTTTGGTAAGGGTCAAATAACCTAAACTATACAATACAAGCCCAAACCATAATACATATCGAGACAAATAACGACAATCTAAACCATGATTAGACATATAAAAAAAATGTAACAATTAGAAATATAAGATTTGATTCCCTAAATTAGGAGGAGTAAACCTTAAGGATAAAACCGAAGGGTGGTAGGGGTTCATCAAAATGTTAGATTTGAAACCTTAAAGTAGGAGTAAACCTTAAGGATAAAACCTAGAGGTTGTAGGGGTTCATCGAAATGGAATGGGAAAAATACATCCACTTTACATAAATTATTGATTAAATTTTAGGGATAAAAAATCTAATCTAAGACAAATAATTTGGACTGATAATTCAAAGTAGCAATTAATAAATAATTAAATTAAATTCAAATACAACAAATGCTTATTTGAATTTAAAGAATGGGAAAGTGAAGTTAGAGATGCTACAAGTTGTTTCACCATAGTATTAGATTTTTAGGGCTGATGTGAAATGTATCTCAAATTCTATTGATTGGTTATATTTTTCTCTAGTTTGTCTATGAAAGTGTGGACCTAACCTCTACTAGTGTAAATTAAACCTAATGTGTGAAATTGAGTTTACAATGCACAAAAAATGATATGAAAAATTATCAATTGCTAGAAGTTGTTTTTCGTAGTCTTCTTATATCCAAATGTATGTAGGGGTCTTAGATGCGTTTACAAACACCTTTGAGAACTCTATTGATTCATGAGGGTCATGTTCCCCTCGATTGTACCCCTAATGGACAAATTTTATGCTTTGGGTGAAAAATCAAAGGCAAGGAAGAATGCAATAGAACTAGGATAATGTGTAGTGATTTGATAAATTATATTATGGTTCTCTCGTAAATTTTTATATCAAATCCTTGCATAAAACCCTAGGTGATCTCCAACATGATTTTAAATGAATGAGTGAATGCTTAGAAGTACAACAACATATATTTCAAATGAATTCAAATCATGTATACACTTGAATTTTAAAATTTAAAAGTTGAAGTTTTTAAATACACAAGTGCAAAAGTGAAATTACATAGAGCCCTTTTAACTCATCCATTGACAAGTAGGAGGCATTTTTCACAATATGTGAAATTATGATATTTATATAGAACTCAATT
The DNA here is from genome assembly GCA_018584345.1 of Thuja plicata. Classification (NCBI taxonomy): domain Eukaryota; kingdom Viridiplantae; phylum Streptophyta; class Pinopsida; order Cupressales; family Cupressaceae; genus Thuja; species Thuja plicata. The sequence goes on along the minus strand of MU226400.1, from coordinate 6,184,295 downwards.
GCATAGTTTTTAAAGCATGAGAGATGCATTCGTTTAAACCATCGGTTTGAAATATATTTTACCACAAAAATATCTTTATAAATTAACTTATTATATTTAAAAGGCCCTAACAAAAACAAATCCAAAAACATAAAAGATCATGCATATAGAATTTTCAACATTAGAAATGGATTTGTGTAAACCATTACCAATGAAATACATATCAATGAATTTGACTCATAAACTAGAGAATTAAATCATGATACCACATCATCATAAACCAAATGCACATAAAAATATCCTTATGAATCAACTTATCATATTCGAAAACCCTAACAAAGAACAAACCCTTGAATACACAAAGAATCCCTTACATATGAAATATAGATCAACAATTTTGACTTAAAGACTACACAATTAAATCATGATATCATATCATCCTATACTGAACTAATTCCAAAAACACCCTTATAAAGAAGTAAGCTTATTACAATTAAAAATAAAAACCTACCAAAAAACAAAACCCTAAAACATAAAAGGTCATGCATATGGAATTTTCACCATTACAGTACCGTACCTACATGAAAGGTGCAAGAGATTTGTATTCAAATCCCAATAATAAGAATCACAGACACTGCAGTGCTATCAGATTCACAGTTTTCCATCTGTGCAGTTGAAAAGGTACGGGGCATTTGTTTATATATAAATTCCTTTTCTTCAATCAAGCATAAGTAGCTTATTGGGGAAATAAACAAGGTAGACACGTGAAAGCATGAGAGAATCACTGGCAAACAGGTGGGACACCAAAAACTGAGTCACCTACTCCAAACAACCATGTGACATCTCTGTAACTCATTCAAAACTCGTTTATATTTTTATAGATTTCAGAGCAGGGGCAAGCTTTTTTAACATCTGTTACACAATGCCTAGATTTCAGCCAAAATAAAATAGTCCCAACACCATATATTATATACTTATGATCCATTCATAAGACCAAGAAACATTAAATACATCAACCCCTTTTTTTAATGCACATTCTTAAAAGACTTCCCATGTTGTCTAGTGTTTCTCTGCAGTATAATAACCAATTTTCCCAAATGGGCAAGATTCCATTAGGTGGTGGCCCCTAAATGGGAATCTCTCAAAACTCAATAACAGATCATCTCCCATTGTAAATTGCAGAATTATTGAAGTTGAAAAGAAAGTGATGGATATGATTTAGAAGTGACACATTATTTGATTGAACAAAACAAAGTCCTAAAAACAAGGTAGACAACAGTTGTTGATAAGCCTTGTCATTAGATTGCCATGATTGATCAGACATAGTTTAGTTACTATTGTGATGTTTTTCCAAGCTGTAATTTGGCCTGATTTATCATACATTTTATCTACTATTGTGATGCTTTTCAAAGATGTAATTTGCCTTGATTTATCATACATTTTGTCTACTATTGTGATGCTTTTCCAAGCTGTAATTTGGCCTGATTTATCATACATTTTATCTACTATTGTGATGCTTTTCAAAGCTGTAATTTGCCTTGATTTATCATACATTTTGTCTACTATTGTGATGCTTTTCAAGCTGCATTCCACAGAGGTTGGTGTTAATATACTTTCTAGCAAGCATTTGCATTGGCAGAAAACAACAATAAACCCTACAATTGAGTTGACCCATCATAGCAGATCACAGGAAATACCCATTAGTATTTATTATCGCCTTGTACAACATTATATTCCTTTCAGCTCTGTGATTGGAGCTCCCAATTACCTTGTTATCTTGCATTACATTGTAAATTGGAGAATTATTGAAGTTGATAAGAAAGTCGTGGAGATAATTTTGAAGTGACATTATTTGATTGACCAAAACAAAGTCCTAAAAACAATTTAGGCAACAGTTATTGATAAGGCTTGTCATGGGACTGCCATGATTGATCAGACATAGTTTTATTTACTATTGTGATGCTTTTCCAAGCTGCAATTTGCCATGATTTATCATACATTTTATGTACTATTGTGATGCTTTTCCAAGCTGCCATTTCTGTGCAGCATTCTCCAGAGGAGGTGGTGTTAATATACTTTCTAGCAAGAATTTGCATTGGCAGAAAACGATGAACCCTACAATTGAATTGACCCATAAAAGCAAATCACAGGAAATACCCATTAGTATTTTATTATTACCCTGTAGTACATTGTATTCCTTCCAGCTCAGTGATGGGATGATGATGTTTATATACTCTCTAGCAGAGAATTTGCATGAGCAGAAAACAATAGACCCTACAAATGAATTGACCCATAACAACAAATCACAGTAAATACCCATTAGTATTTATTATTACCTTATACTACATTGTATTCCTTTCAGCTCAGTGATGGGAGCTCCTATACCCCCCACTATAATCACAGAGCCCAAATGAACACTTTTCATCACTTGGGCACTGTTTATCACAGCTTCCACAATGGTTTTTATTGTTGTTGAGATCTACACACCTTCCTCCACAGCAGGTCAGGCCATATCCACAGGTGTACCCACAGCTCCCACAGTGACTGTTATCATAGGTAGTGTCCTTGCAATACTTGTTCCAGCAGCAGGTTGTCCCTCCCAGAGGATTCTTCTCCCTGTCATAACAAATACTGCTGTTGCTTGCACACCAAACATATTGCATCCTGCTAGTCCTGAAATACTGAGATTTCAGGAAGTTGGAGTGAGTGGGCAGTACAAATCTGTTCATTCTAGGGCTGTAATGCTCTGCATAGCTTTGCCATTGCATTGTGTTGCATATTATCACCACAATGGCCAGACCCCTTATGTTCATCTTCCTTGCATTGATACCTAAACAAGTTACATGACACCACATACCTCAATTCAAAGATACCACAACTGAGAGCCTCTGATTGCCTAATGATCATGACAAACACAAAAGTTTGAGATCACTGAAAACCTAACACAAAGTGAAAAGTAGCTGGGTATCGATAGCGAAGGGTAAACCAAAAACTCTCTTTTTTGTAGATACCATGATTTTGCAGGTGGAAAGGTCAGAGTTGCACCTTCATGATCATCAACTTCATAACAAAAGAGAAGGAGAGATCTTGCACTAAAAACCCTCTTACTGCAATGGGGAAGAAATGAACTGTTCTCATTAAGTTGCCTCACAGGGTTGCACCACCATAACTATTGACATGTGATCTACCGACCTTGAAAAGACATGGACATGAAGTTTGTATTAATATGCATCATATGGGAGGGTAAGAAGTAGTGAAAAAAGGGAGTAGCTTCTTGGTTGGTAAGTTCCATGAGTTGGGTACAGACAAAGGTGTAAGGCCGGAGGATTCACAAGAGACCCCACTCAAGTATTCTGTAACATTAAAGGACAAGAGTGCTAGCTCATGAAGTGAGACCTTGGTCGAGGGTCTTACTTTGGTCTAACCACCTAATAAGGTTAGGTTGGTGTGTCCTATTACTATGGATACTTGATCTATCAATTATGTGTTCTATTCTTTTCCATTCCATCTCATTGTTTTTTGGGAGGCTCTTTCTTCAAGACATCTATGCACTAAAATCTCAGTCTTCAACTATGCTTTGAGGGAATAAAACAAATTTGGAATCATATGCCAGTCCAATAAGATATGTTAAAAGTCCTTTTGCACGGTATCATCCTATCTATCCAATCTAAATATAAATGGTTTTCTACCATAAAAGAGAACTTGGAGAAAGTTTTTATATTATCTACAAGGTAGTTTTGTTAATGAATATTCAATATGTTAAAGATGTATAGGATACAATCTTGGTTTCATTTCTTCAATCATTATTTTGAGAATTTAAAAATTGATGGAATGTAATTAGAGAATATATCATTACTCTAGCCAATTGTGTTCACTCAATTGAACTACAATCTTTTGGTTCAAGCTTCACATTTTAGACGACACACTAAAATTAAATTGACTATGAATACATATTTATAATTATCATAAATATTTTGAGAAACGATTATTAAATTTGAAGGAAATAATTGTTTGAGAATAATACTTGTATAAATGTTTCAAGTTATTTAATTTATAAGTAATATAGATAAAGAGTTGAGAGTGATAAAAAAATTAAAATAAATTTGATAATCAAATAGAAGGATGGGCTATTTAGTTTTAGTCAATGACAAATAAATTATTTTGATATTGTTCAACAATGTTTTGGTCCTATTAGATAACTAACTACCTCAAATTTTTAAAAATGTCTCAAACTCTAAGTTGACATGGAAAGCTCTCAAGAATGATACATCTTGTATGATCTATCCCAACTTCCATGGCATTGATTTAGGATGCACAAGAATGATCTAAGAGTAAATACACCTAAGGATCAACTTTCCTTTTTCTTTTAGATGTCTAAATCTACCAAGGTGATGCCTAGAAACACTATTGAAGAGATTGACAACTCAATAGTTGAATGGACTCTCCTTGGCCAAAACTCTTTATGGATTGAATTAACAATAATGATAAATATTATGATAACATTCATAGACATACAAATGACATAATATGATGTAAAATGTATTCCTTTATTTTGCATTAGAATTGAAGTGTGATCTAATTATTTTCTTATTTTCCTTGCTTCAACATTATGAAATTAAAGTCACAATGAATGTATTTGAATACCATGACATCAAAAAATGTTGTACGAAATGTGTGCTAGATCGGTTAATAATGGTTAGTAAAAGGAGCTCATGAATGTCTAAATTTGAAATGTGAATATGGAATGTCAGAGGCCATTTATATACTATGTGGGATTGACCTAGATCAATCTCATATCCCTTAGAAATGGTCTTAAGGAACAAAGTATAGATTTTGAGTGGGGGAATGAAATCTAGGGATTGGTGTGAATGTGATGAAATTGACATGAATAAGTAGCAAGGTATGCTTTAAGAAATAACATCTTGAAAATTCTTTAGAAACTTTGTTGAATCCACTAAAAGAAAGTATAATGTCTTATGTATTTTTTTCATAGTGAAGATCAATATTTAGAGTGAATGTGTAATGCCCCAAGCTTTTACCCAATACTTTAATAAGAAAATAATAAATAAACAATTATTTTACAATATAATTATGACACATATATGCCACAATGTACACCTCTACATAAAAGATGTCATGACACAACACAATGTTACTAAGCATAGTGTTAATGCACAAATCATGACTACACTTGTACCAAAAAAATATATACCTTTGACACTTATATATAAATATTTACTCAAAAGTAAGATCTCATTTTTTCATATAAACAAAAAAGCTCCCAACATAAAAGAATTGAACACATGAGATAAGTACTACATAAGATAAACAAAATACTCCAATAGTCCATGTAAGTCTCCAACTTTAAAGCTCACTAACACACATAAAAAAAAAAACTCTCACATGTAAACTTTAATGTTCTCTAACACAATAATAAACTCACACATGAAAATTCTAAATAATATTTTTAGTCACTAAAACAAATATTTATATTTATTATAGAGACCTACTGGTTTCTATAAAACAAATATTTAATAATAGACACAACAAAGTGACTTCCCTTGTAATTAAATTTACACAAAAATAATGATCAAGATTTTTGTAGGGGTGACAAAGTAAATGAATGGCAATATAAACAAGGGAGCATTTTGGTTTCATTTTTCTATTATAATGTAAAAAATATATCATGTTAAATGGTTTGTTTATGATGTGAACTTTCATTGTTCATTGGTAAATAATGTAGAACTGGTAAATGATAATATTTAATTTCCATTTTATATTTTTTCTTTGTGTAGTTTTGTATAATATATACTTATAATAGATATCACATTATCTTATTTTGATTAATCAAATTTTTACATAATTTAAATATTTTTACAGTTTATTTCTTATTAGCTTATTGTCATTTTATAGAAAATGTAATTAAAAAATATTATTTAATATATAAATAGAATATAGTAAATTCAATTTATCCTAATTGATTTATGAGAACTCAAAATGTACTTAGTATTTCTTGAAAGCAATTTTATAACAATAGCCTAGTAAAATAAATTTACTCTACACACCAAGGTAAAAGCATTAGAGATGACATATATTACACAATTAAAATCAATATGTTAATGATTCAGTCATGGAAATGGAAAACAAGGGTCGACAAAGTTTGCATATATATGAATAACCAACACAACAATACAATGCACAAATTTAAAATACAAAAAATGGGACAACACTATACATTAATTTGAGAGATTATGTTAATATTTCTATTGGCTCTTGCGAAAATGAAGGATGTTTTGTCATTCTACTATAACTAAACTTCCCTTAATTTTTATCTCCAAAAATTTCCTCCTATTTTCAAATTTTAGTTAAATGACCCTTCTATTTTTTTGTAGAGGAATGTTGCTTTATCCATTCCTATTAAAAGGATAATTTTATTGAGCGCTTCAATTTCCACTCCTAGTTTAAGTTTTTGATGAAAATATTATTAAAGATGCCTAAATTTGATTAACAAATTTAATTAAATTTAGTCATCTTACTCGCATTATTGATTAAGTAATTACATGTTATTTAATTAATTAATGTTAGCCTTCTAGCTTATTTAATTTAATTAATTGGCTATAGTCCAATTAATCTAGTGACAACCCATAACCATTTAATTAATTAATCCTTCTTCTTCTATTAATTTAAATAAATGTATTTATCTATTTAAATTAATCCCTTTATTCCCATTTTTCCCACTTGGAATTAAATAATGTATTTAATTCCATTTGAGAACATGGCTCTTAACTTTAATCCCTAAACAAACCAAGCCTCAACTACCTAACCTATGGTTCCAACTCAGCCCAACCCCTTCACACATACTAATCCCCTCTTAAGTTGGTTAATCAAACTTAACTAACTAATTAACCCTCCACTCATTCTCTCTCCTCCCATCACATCCTCCTAAATCTCCCACTTGCCCTCTAATCCAAGCCTAAACATCCACTAAACATTTGCACAATCCTAATCCGTGGATTAAGAAATCCTAACCCAAACCAAAGTCAACCTCATGTCACATCATCCCAACCTCCATTCCACTTATCAACCTTAATTCCCCTTATACCTTCAACAACATCTTGCATGTTTATCCCCCATCCCCTCTTCCCAAAATGGTCACAATCCTCAAGGCTTGACCTTTGGTATTTGAGACAAGATGTACCTTTATGGAATATCTTCCCCTTCCCCCATGTCCTCTAAAGCTCTCTCCTTGTGACAGTTTTCACAAGGCTATGAGTTTGAAGAAGCACAATCCATGTGCTCACCTCCAAATGCATCTTGGTCATCCAAAAAGTTTCAATCCTATCCCTCTATTTTCCCTCCACTTTTCCTGTAAATAGAGTCATCACTTCCTTCATAAATCATCCACTTTTTATGCATTGTTTTTTTTGTGGGCCCACAACACACACCCTATTTTTTTTGGTCCTCTGACCATGGGGACCCCCTTTCTTTTGGATTTTTGCGTCTGCCCCTCTCCGTGTTCCTTGAACAAGGTTCTTGAGGGGCATGTTGAGAAGAATAGAGTATTTTCGGCCTTTTTTCCCTTTCGGTGTTTCGGAGGACCCAAAGTCCTCTGAAACATTGAAAAAGCTAAAGGGCTGAGCAGACCCTTTCGGTGTTTCATCCTCCGAAACGCCGAAAAGGCCGAAGGGTAGAACCTTCACACCTTTTGGTGTGTCATCCTATGAAACATTCAAAGGTGGATGAGGCCACCCGACTTTTGGTGTTTTGGCCTTCGAAACGCTGAAGACCGATGATGTCATCCACAGGCTATTTAAGCGCTTAGTCAATCTTTCTTTCTCACTTGTGTTTTTTTTCCTCACTCGCATCTCCTCGCTCCTCCGCGTGCATTTCATTTCTTCTGCTCGTCATTTCTTGCCAGTTTCTCCTCGTGCCCAGTTGTCATAGTTCTCCCCTCTAATCACGTTTAACAGGTAGGGTTTCATTTTATCTTCCTGTCAAGCTCATTTTTTTTGTTCTTCGGTCTATTAGGTTAGGTCTTTAGCCCAGTCAGGTCATGCTCCCTCCTAGGTCCCTAGGGTTTGCGCCCTTGGACTTGCGGAGGGGTCGCTCTCCCCTTTTTGCCTTTTCTTTTGTATTTTTTTTAGAGTTAGGGTTTCTGGCATCGCAGCCTAGTCGTAGGTTTTTAGCCTCTGAAAGGCCAAAAACCTTCCCTTCGAGCGTTCTTTTTCATCTAAGTGCAGTTCACACTTTCGGTAGTATCGGTGTTTAGGACCTCTGAAACCTCTGAAACTCCCAAAATGTCAAATTGCCGAAGATAGGGTCTCCCTTCTGGAGGTTTTAGACTTTCAGAGTCCAAAACTATTATTGGGACTTTCACACACTGAAAGTATGAAAGGGCTTGCTTCATCCACCTCATCTATCACATTTTCAGCCTTTTAAGACCCCGACATTGTCTTTGGCATTTGAAATCCTGAAATGAATGAAAGAGAGAAAATTGCATTTCTAGCTACTTAAGATCCCTCTTGTCCTATTTTTTCTTAGTTAGTTTGTTTCCTTTCCTACTTTTGTAGTTTTTCTCTTAATAAAGATACTAATTCTTGCATGTTTTCTTGTAGGAATGCCTGAGAAATGAAAAACATCACCAATGAAGTACCTGTACAAGGGGAATCACCCCGTTCAAAGATCGCGAACAAACACCGAGATTATTTATGCCGACATCGGGAATGTGGACTGGGATAAGTTCCTAGTAAGGTGTTCCCAGCTAGCGAAAAGGTCTGAAGACTGTACCTCACTGGTCCTATTAGGACTGGTTAATGCAACAGCCCATCCGGTGGTTGTCTTGTCTTCCGAGTTTATCATGACCTTAGCTAACCACTACATATCAGATGAAAAGGTGGTTAAAAATACAGAGGGACATGTGGTTCTGGATCTAAGGCTGGACAACATAGAAGAGGTCTTCCATCTCCAAAAGGGCTTGGACAAATTCTATGATTTCTACATAGAAAAGGGGCTAAGATGGTTTAGGAACAAAAATAAAGATGCATACGAGATTGCAAATCAAGAATACCTCAAGCAACCTCTCCCGAAGAACAAACTGGACAAGATAGATCTTAGAAGGGGGTACTTAAAAGATGACATCCAGGCAACAGTGACATTAATAATCTGAGTACATGGACTACGTTAGTCCATCCAACTTGAGAAATGAATGATCTTATTAATAGAGAAGATCAGGAACTGCAAGGCCAGTTTTGATTGGGCCACTATCCTAAGTGGCAAACAGGATGAGCAACTAACCGCGGTTAAGCACAACCCAAATTTCTACATGACTACATATATAGTGTACCTATTAGCGACACAAGCAGACTATCTAGGGCTCATAAAACAAGGAAATTTCAATGACCCAAATGCATGGCCTCATATTGTCTATCCACAAATCGTGAGAAGAGAAGATATGCCATAAAATAGCCTGGATTATAGGATAGTGAATGATGCCTTTATCTTTGCAATCATTAGAACCATAGAGGGTGACTTCGCAAAGAGGATGTCAGAAGAAGCAACTAACAAAGTGAGGGCCATAGGGGCTTATTACATATAGTTTAGGACTTTCACAAACATCTGAGTGGAAAGATCTACCTTGAACCCAAAGAAGCTACCCAGGTACCCATCTGATTGGGTAATCATCCTAGAAATGTCCAGATAGCTCGCGGATGCATATGAGCACATCAAGCATAAGAAGAAGCATTGCTGGGAATTCCCCATTTCCCTAGGCCCCTACACCCTCCATGACATGAAAATTTGTAAGTCGTTGGCCTTTGAGTGGGACGAGTGCCCACTCACACTATATAAAACCATCCGAGCCCAATTCGACCCAATAGGCACATACAACCATATTATTGGTAAGTTTTACATCCATGAGCCGCACATTGAAGATCATTGGATGAATTGTGTGGATGACCATGAAGTAAGAATTAGGGATTACTGCAAGATGTCCCTCACACCAGCACAAGCAACTTTCTAGATCAGTATTCCCCCCAAGGTTTGGGAAATGATTCAAATAATGTTCTAGAGTCAATTTATAATCTAGATAAGATATACAATAGGCCCATCTTGAATGAAAAGATAGATAAGGATGAAAATGAACACTAATACATTTGGTACCAAATTACAACGGCAGTGCCGTTGCAGTTTTTCCGTCACAACCTTGTCGTTGTCGCAATTGCGACGATAGACCATCGCAATTGCAACGACGACAAGGTTGTGACGGAAAAACTGCGACGACACTGCCGTTGCAATTTGGTACCAAATGTATTAGTAGAATAAATTGAATTCAGCGCAAGGCATGCGGTCAGGATGACCAAGGAATGGATAAATATGCCATATCAAATAGATCATTTTTCCATGAAGACACTAATGGATTCACCCCAGAAGGTAGATAAGAAACATGAAGAAAGGTCCATAATTCCCCAATACAAGAAGGCCCCACCTTAGAATCCAGGGACAATGTATGGGCATGAACGTATAGTAAAATATGGTCCTAATCCTAGGCATAAGGCCCCAAAAACCAGGATGACAGGGTGGATAGAACCTCCTGTTGGATCATCATAGGCCACCCAAGATGAATGCCCTTCCACTTCTAGCTAATCTCCCATATCGCTAGAGAAGGGAAGAAGACTTATAAAAGAAAGAGATCTTCTGCCTCTCCGCGATTAGAAGTTGTACAAGAGGAACCAGACTAGGAAGATGTACCCTTATTAAAAAGGACAAGATCTTAGATGACCTCTCTAAGGAAGAAGGAGATCACAAGTAAGCATAATGAGGATCCAAAAGAGCAGGACAATCCTTTGGATTCCCTAGGCTCAGATGAGTTCCAGATATCCGATTTTGAATGCCTAGAAAGACTTGTGGACCAGGGGCAGGATACACAAGACTCAACAACAAGAATTTACATGGGAACAATGGCTCCCATCTAGCCTGAAGTTATGCTCAATCCACTTCTAACCCAATTCACTAACCTCGCACTGAATATTCCTATCACGAGAGTGGACTCTAGCACTGGCCAAGGGCCAAAAACTCAAGATGCCACTGCTACCCAGAGTATAGCAAGAGGTAATGCTATAGGAGAGAGTTAATCCTCAACTCTAATACCCCACATTCTGACTCTACCAACATCTCTCCCACCTCTGATTCTGACTCCACCACCTTCTCTCCCAACTCCCACGCCAACTTCGCCCCCTTCTACTACTACTCCACCACCTATGATGCATGTCTCCCTTCAAAACCACACTGGGAGACATGCATGGCATTAATGCGGAAGTATTAATCAGTTCCTCAGTGGATGAAGGCCGAGATAGAGATGAACAAGATGCTACAATGGAAGAAAAGAAGAGAGAAGAAGACAAAAGAGAAGGAGAAATACATGATAAAGAAATGCATAAGGGAGAAGGTAGGGGAGAAGGTGAACATAGGGGAGATGAAAAAGAGGAGGTGACCCCTGAATCACAAATCTTGGCTTCAGTCCCCCATATCGCCCCATCTGAGCTAGTTACAACCTTTAGCAAACCTACTTGGTTTACTAAAGAGATTCAACCACGAAGAAGAACCTACACTGATGAAGAGTAAGAAGAAGACACAAGTATGACATTCCTAGGGCAAACCTTCCATCAAGAAGAGGCCAATATACCAGAAAGGACCATATCCTATGTCACTCAAGACATGAGGGGTCACTGGAAGGAATAGGTAGTGGTTCCTTCTACTAGCATCTCTGAGACACAAATCACCCTAGAGGACTATACATTTGAAGAGGTAGATTTGGGAGAACCGACCAGGGAGGGAAGTAAGACCCTGGAATCTCTAGGATTGAAGCATGCTCTAGGATTTATGATCAAAGATGAAAAGACCATCAAGTCCTTGATAGGGAAAAATGAGGCTCTAAAGAAATTCAATCATAAGATGGTGGGTCCCATTGACCCAAGATTCTCAGAGGACTCATTACAGGCCTTACTAGAAAACAGGGCTACTGTGGACTTTCCGGCAGGTATGACCCCTTCTTTCATTCAGGAAAGTGTTGACTGGAAGATTGATTTTGAGTAGTATGGAGAAGGGGTTATCAAACTAGTTTTTAGGCCTTTCAGAGTCATTCTAGTGGAAACCACAAAGTTGAATAACCTGATGGAGAGTGAGGAGGGGTTAGATTCTGAAGTAACTAGATGGTCAGATGCCCTCCAAGGCCTCACAATAATCAAGAAGAAATGCTTCCAAATCTTGGTTAAGATATATGAGGGTGAAGAACTAGACAACTTTGAAACTTGGATTAAGAGCATTGCCAAAACAATTAAGGTTGGCGAAAAGTGCCTAGCCCACATACTGGAAAAGCATAAAGAAGTTACGGAATGGGTAGAAGAAATAGAAGGTTTCTTCACAAGTATTAGCTTAGAGTTGTACGGGGACCAAAAATAAACAAATCCTCCACCCAGAAAAAGAGGTGATACAACAATTCAGAGATATTCTGGTAGGTGTTAGCACCAAAGAGGCCCTGCACTAACTATTCTATTCAAAGGAAGACATGCAGAGGATTTTTGAGCACAATGAAGAGATCAAGTTCTTCGCTTCCAAATTGACCATTTTCGAAGAGAAGCAAGAACAACGATTTAAAAAAGTGAAGATGAGAGAAATAAATTATGAGGAAGTGTAGGAAATAGTGCAGAGGCTATGAGCTTCTCATCTAGAGGTGTTCCCAAGCTGATTGCTCAAACCCGAACAACCATTTTGAGAAATGTAGTTTTCACACTTAGTCATTTTTCCTCCAAAGGCTAATTTCGGCCTTTCAACCCTCTCAACATTTAGGCCTTTTGGCCTCCAAAAGGGCCAAAATTTTGGGGTCTCCAGTTTTGGTTTTAGCACTTGGTCAAATTTGCACTTGGCAAATTTCGGTGCAAAGGTTGGGGTCCAAATTTTTGGGTTTTTTCAGCGAGATCACTTTTTTGCATGGAATTTGAACTTTAGATTAGATGGATGCCTAACTGGAGTTCATTTTAGAAGGATTAAGGGTCCTCTATTAGTTCCCACCTCAAAGAGAACCACAAATGAAGATTCCAAGGGAGAACTCCAAGATCAAGAAGAAGACTCCAGTTCCATATAAAGAAACCCTAGTCTCTCTCCCTCTTCTTTCTTGGTGAGTTTGATCCCTTTTGCATGGGAAAACTGATTCTAAATGGATTTAAAATCCATGCAAGTTGTTTGGTGTCAGTTAGCAATAGTTTCCTTCAGCAAAGCTTTAGTTTTAGCTTATTTTCATTGTTTTTAGAGTCTCTGATGCCCTAATTTCGCCATTCAGAGTTTGTAGATCAAAAATCTATATATTGTAATCAAAAGAAATGTAATAGGGTCATATTCTTAATGCAATAAAGATTTACAATTGGTGCTTCATTCATGGTCTAATATTTTCTGCTATTGATGCAAAATTGATGAATGTGTGCATGCTTATTCATTCTTTTCAAAGAGCCAATTGTTTTATTGTGTTTCTAATCTGTGTTTCTCTAGTTGGATTTTGTTGTTGTTCATCTACCTTGTGAAGAATGTATGGAAAGATCATCTTTTGGGATTAATGATAAATCTGTCTCATGTGTGCGCACATCTTGGTGGCTTCATGATTTGATAGGTTTTGAAAATCTTGCATGGGTGAATACGTTTCTCCTCTTCAAACAATTGCATCCATTGGGTATATAATTGTGACATTGTCTAATTTATATTCATTGGGTAAGTTCCAAATCTCTTTGTCATTCAATTCTCAAGGAAGGATCAACAATGGTTTATATCTGGTAGGATTCCATTTTTGGAAATTTACTTCATTCTTGTTACCCTACTCATTTAAATTTCTATCATAAATCTTAAAAAAATCGAAATCATATTTAGTTTAAGCACAAATTTGCATCCTTAGTTAATCACAATCTTTGATAAATTGGAAAATGCAAAAAATCACTAAAGTTGTTTTGCAGTTTGACATCTTGAAAGTACCAACAAAGGCCTCCTCATGAACATTCACATTTATCTTCAATTGAGTTACCAACCAGGTTATACCACAACCCCAAAGAACCTTGGGAATAACTTCATTATTTTTTCAAGAGAGGAAATTGAATCTCGAGATCCTAGCAATTGACTTGTGTAAAAACAACTCTCAACAAAAGTGGCACTAGAAGGAGGGCCCAAGACTAAAAAACTGGATAACATTGGATCTTTCTCTCAAGAATGGTTTGAGAAAGTTCTTAGATCATCTCTGAAAAGAGGCAAGTTCCTTGAACTCACTCACCACCGTAGAGCTCGTAGCAAAAAAGGGAAGACAAGAGAGAATTCCTCTCACCATCCTATCGAGTCCCAGAATCTGCTTGGACAACAGTCACACATCATTGTCCCAAATTTTCTCACAGTCATTAACCAAAATTAGAACTTTCAAAATCAATATTTGTAGAAACCTCATCCAATGGATTTCTTCGCTAACGCACAAAGCTCACCATTAAAATTTGTTGGGAAGATCCATGAATTGCCCAAAAATTTGGAAAAATTTTGCACACGTTTCATAAATGGTGAATCAAGGAAAATAGAAGAGGACATTCGTGCCTTCAAATAAATTTGTAACCACAAAGAGATTTCCCACCAAGATGTTGTTTTTCGTCTATTCCCATACACTTTGGGAGAATCTGCATACAACTGGTACTTGAACCTACCACGGGGATCTATCTCTGCATGGATCAAAATTGAAACCAAATTTCTCAATCAATTTAAGTTGTATGTGGACCCTGTTGCAACACATCACCAGTTCATAACAATAAGAAAAGATCCTAAGGAGCCCATCACCATGTTCAATCATCATTTTCACAAGATGCATCAAAATTTGGAAGCTCCTTACACCATACCAGAGGCAGTCGTCACACAAGTTTATGTCAAAGCTCTGGACCCCTTCGCTTCAATTTTTCTAAGAATACTTCCCCTTGTGGATAGAGACACAATAGAAAAGGTGTATAATGAGGCCATAAAATTCACACAACAAATGGAATTGCAAGAAGGGAACTTCATGACTGTTCCCACCATTAACAACACCGCTGCCCCACATCCATTTTCAACAAGTAGTCAAGCTTTGGCCACTCATACGCCTTCGCTAAATCCAATTCTAACGCATCCATTTGCAAACCTACCAATGTCCATCACTTATCTTGGTTATGAGGCTCATAAAATGGAATTTGTAGAGCAAAGGGTTGTGCCCCAAGCTGAACTTGATACTCACCTAGCCTCTGAGTTGGATGTTGTGAAGAAAACCTTCTCCCAACTCCCAAGTGAGCTCACCCAAATGAGGTTGAATCCTTCCCAAAACCAAAGTGGGTACCAACGGGCACCAGCTGGTCCGAATGCTTATCCCTAGAATCAAATTCAAAGTTTCAACACTTACAAGAATAACAACAATACCTAGGATAAGCCATTTGGGCAGCAAAGACCCAATAGACCATGGAATACCCGACCCAAAAATGGTAGCATACCAGTGGATAATACTAATACCTATGAGGCTACGGAGGCCAATTTTTTCTGGGCTCTGGATCTATGCCAAGGAAATGATGGATATGGAAGCAACTCCTATAACTAGTATCCTCAAAATATAGAGGGGCCACCCATCCAGTTCAACGCCATGATGTTTGACTCCTATGAGTCTAGAAATGGGGAAAGTTTGGACCCCTATTCGGGAGAAGAAGAGTTTGTGTTCCCATTCCAGAAAGAGAACGACCCTGAGTACTCTGAAGTTCATGCCTTCCAAAATGATCATTGAAACTCATACAATTTACGGAGCCAAAAGGAACCTATGACTGAAGGCATACCTCTTAGTAAAGAACCAACTCCACCAGATCCTTGGGAAAGCAATAATCATATTCCACCTAGAGGTCCAAATGCTCCTATATCATTCCCATCAAACACGTTTGCTAGTTACAGGAGCTCAACATGGTCAAATGACAAATACTATGCAGTCAAAGAATTAAAGAAAACAAAGGAAAACATATCCATATTCAAGATGCTTCAAGGTTGTCCTTCTCAGAGAGAAGCCATCCTGAAATCCTTGGACCATTCAAAGAAAGGTACAATGGCTAGCAGCGCAAAGACCACCTCTAACGTCAACACTTCTGAAGCTTTCCTGGTGATGTTCAAAGACAAGATAGAGGTACCACCATTCATGCTCAGTCTACAAATATACGGGAAGAACTTACACAATTGCCTAATTGATTCTGAGGCTTCGTGTAACATCATGCCTTTATCCATCTATCAAAAACTGGGAATCATTCCGCAAAAAATGAATAAAGTGGTGATTCAAATCGATAAGACAAAAGTCAAGGTAATTGGTGTACTCAAGGATGTACATATCCAACTGGTTTCTGAGCCAAGGATACAAGAATACATTGATGTGCACATAGTAGATATCCCTGAGACTTATGGAATGCTACTGAGTCAAGAATGGACCAAATTCTTGAGAGGATGGTTTTCCACAGATTTCACCCAGCTGTGGCTACCATGGAAAGGATTGAAAAACCAAATCAAGATTGATGTTGAACCTAAATTAAAGAGGATGATCACTGACTATAATGCTCTAAATGAAGTTCTATTTACATAGACCGACCTAGGAACCTATCAAATGGATGACATTCTCATGTTCCAACTCAAAGAATTTGAAGAACAAGACCATAGTCCTGTGCAGGGCCTACTAGAGTCCAACACCCATCAGGGAATCTTTCAGATCTTTATCAGCTGTATAACGACAAGCACTCAACACCTAGGGAAAGATGTGAACCCTAACATCCTCTTGATGCTAGGGTACTGTTGGTTACATCAAGTGAGTCACTCAAAATTCACATGCCCCAATTTCCAAAATGTGCTATCCTGAGTGCTAACCCAAATTGCCCTACCAATCAAAGTCATAAGGAGGCCTGAAGCAGAAAGGGGAACCCTTGGAGTGGCAAGTGAAGGTGGCACCATGTCTAGGGAAGATGACCTAGTAGACCCGTACACCCGACCAAAATTCAAGGAAGTGGGTTAGATTTAGATAGCAAAAGCCATACCTTGAACTTATTCAGTGACTGGAGCACCTCAGATCATGGAGCATGTCCACCCTATAGAGAGAAATAGGAAGATAAAGATGTTGAAATTACTAAATTCCCTGACCTCAAACATATCTAGATGATGAGAAAAGGAGAGTCAACTTCCTCTGGTAGTGATGGAGGAAAGAAACAGAAGCTCCAAGTGAAGGTATTCTCAAAGAGGGTCTTTGATGATTCAAAACCCGCAAAACAATATCAAATATGGAAATTATGCTTTGATGGCTCTAAGTGTAAACAAGGAGTAGGAGAGGGGACCGAACTAATAAATCCAAGAGGTAATTCTTTCTATGCTTCTTATAGATTACAATTTCTTTGCACTAACAATGTTGTAGAATACAAAGTATTGGGCCATGGACTCCTCCTGGCCCACGAGAAAGGAATAAAAGCCTTGATGGTAGAGGGAGATTCACAATTTGTCATCAAAAAAATTTGTAGTCAGTGTTCTTGCAATGATAAGAGGCTTTCATCCTACCAAAACAAGGCATAGGACTTGATCAATGACTTCAAAGCATTCAACATCAAGGCCATCCCATGAAGGAAGAATGTTGTCTCCAATGCCCTAGCTATATCCGACAGCTCGTTACACCCAATGGAGAAATCTAAACTAAAGAAGTTCTCATCTGAACTCATTACAGCTCTGACCATCCCAGATAACATCACCAATTTCCAAGTCTTTCAAGATGATCAACACATCCTTGAGTTCATCATGTGCGCAGGTGTGTTCACAAAAAAGGTCATAGATGAAGAGAAGGAAGAGGAAGAAGAGGAAGTTATCCTAGAGGAACCCAAAGATCAAGGATTCAAAAACCTAATGACCAATTCCATACCCAAAGGAATCATGGAACTAGAAAGGATTTTTGACAGTGATGAGACTTCTATGAAAAGACGTACACACATACCACCCAATGGTAAAGAGTACGAAGCGTACAACCTTGGCACCAAAGATGAGCCAAGAGAAGTTCACATTGAAAGAGTATGTACCAAAGAGGAGAAGGATGAGATGGTCCACCTCCTTACAGAATATTGAGATGTCATAGATTGGAGTTATGAAGAACTAAAAACATATGAAACCTCAGTCATTGTGCACAATATCCCACTAAAACCATATTCTAAACTGTTTCAACAACGTCAACGTCTCATTAATCCTACTATGGAGCCCCTGATACAAAAACAAGTCTAGAAGTTGCTAGATGCTAGAATCATATTGCCCATATAAAAATCCACATGGGTGGCCAACTTGGTACCCGTGAGAAAGAAGACTGGTGAGATCCAATTGTGCGTGGACTTCCAAAATCTGAACAAAGCCTCTCAAAAGGATAACTACCCGCTCCCTTCTCTTGATGAGGTACTGCAAGTATTGAATGGTTCCCAAATGATGTCCTTCCTGGATGACTATTGAGGTTATAAACAAGCAATGGCTAAAGAGGAAGGCATATTAAAGATGAAATTCACCACCAAGTGGGGGACATTCTCCTATCAATGGATGCCCTTCAGTTTAATCAACGATGAGGCTACTTTCCAGAGAGAAATGGACACTACCTTTAAAGGGCTAGTCAAAAAATGTATCATCATCTGCATGGACAATCTGACTATTTTTTCAAAAAAGCAAGCCGATCATATAAGTGATCTAAGGAAGGTCCCCCAAAGATGCAGGAAATATGATATTTCCCTAAATCCTAAAAAATGTGTGTTTGGAGTCACAAAAGGCAAGTTCTTTGGGAACATAATCTCAAAATTAGGGATAGTGATTGACCCCAACTAGGTCCAATCTATTCTCAAGCTAACGCAACCTCACAGTCATAAAGTGTTGAAGTCTTTCTTTGGGAAGATTAACTTCATAAGGAAGTTCATCAGCGGTTTTGCCGAGATAGTAAAACCACTCAATGACATGCTAAAGAAGGATGCTAATATTGAGTGGAATCCCCCAGTAAGGAAGTCATTTGAAGAGATCAAGAATGCCATAGCTATAGCCCCTATCCTTGTTAGTCCAGATTACACTATTCCCTTCAAAGTATACTCTTTCACGTTAGAACACTCTTGTGTCGGCATCCTCACACACAAGAAAGATGGGGAGAACGAAAGCCCAATAGCCTTCATGATTTTCCCCCTTAAGAATGTTGAAGTCAGGTACCCCAACCTAGACAAACAATATTTTTCTTTGGTCAAAGTGGTAAATAAATTATGGCACTACATCTTAAGGAGCAAAGTCTTCAGGATAGTCTTGGACGCAGCCATAAAATCTCCGCTAATGTAAAATGAGCTAGGAGAGCGAATAGGAAAATGGATGGAAATCCTGCAAGAATTTGACCTAGAAATCCAGCCAATAAAACAAGAGGCCAAGGCCTCACAGAACTGATCTCTGAAGCGGAAGAGGGTCTAGTATGCCAAACTTACATGGATCAAGGTATGATCACTGATATATGGTATCAAGATGTAGTCTACTACCTACTATAGAAGTGTTGCCCAGAGGGGATGAATAGCTCACAAAGAAGGGCTCTGAAAATCAAAAGAAACTCCTACATGTTGAAGAATGGTCAGTTGTATAAACGCAATTATGAAGGTCTGTACCTAAGGTGCCTGGACAGGCTCGAAACAAAGCAAGTCCTAGAAGATTTTCATGATAGATAAGGGATAGGACAAGGGTCAGCTGAGGCAACTTATCACCAAATCTTAAGGGCATGATATTTTTGGTAAACAGTGTTCAAAGACACTAGAGAACACATAAAATCCTACCACACTTTCCAAACTAGCGCAACTCAAGAGAGAAATCTGGAAATTCCCTTATAGCCAGTATACAAGGTACATCCGTTCACCCAATAGGGCTTAGATTTTGTTGGAATGATTAACCCCCCTTTGTCTGTAGGACACAAGTTCCTTCTAATGGCTACCAATTACTGCACATGCTGGATGGAGGCTCAGGTACTGAAGAATTGCAACATGGAAGTTGTAACCAAGTTCTTAGAAGAGCGCATCATAACCAGGTTTGGGATGCCATTCTATCTGGTATGTGACAATGATCCCTCTTTCTCCTCTACCTTGCTCATGTAATGGGCCTTTTAAAATAGGGTAATCCTCAAATTCTCTTCAAATTATTATCCACAAGGCAATGGCTTAGCGGAGTCTACAAACAAGAACTTGACGATAATGATCAAACATCTCCTCGATGACAATCCCCGAGATTAGCTCACACAACTGAAATATGATTTATGGATAGAATGGGTGAGGATTATGAATGCCTTGGGAACATCCCCATACCAATTAATCTACGACTTGAAACCGGTCTTCCCTATGAACTTGAAAATCCTAATTTTGAGATTTATGGACCAGTACATTGGAGGTGAAGATTGAGTGCAAATTAGGCTCATGAACCTCCTCAACCTAGAGGAGAAAAGAAATTTGGCCCTGGAGCATGTGTTAAAGCACTAGGACATTTTCAAGTGGTGGTTCGACAAGAGACCCACCATTAAAGCTTTCAAGATCTCTGACCTTTTCCTCATGTAGGACAAGGCAAAAGAAAAGTCGGGCAGCCACACCAAATTTCAAAAATTATGGACAGGCCCCTACTAGATATCAGAGATCTTGGGGGATAAATCTTTCAGGATAAGCACCTTAGATGGAGAGTTGAACCCATTTCCAGTCAATGGGAAATTCCTCAAACACTATTTTGGATCCTAAGAGGGACTGCCTTTCTGTTCCTTGTATCATAGTTTCATCATTTTTGTTTTCTTTTGCTTTCTTTCTTTCCTTCATTTTTTCTCACCGTCAGTCCCTTTCTTCCATCTGTGGTTGTTTCCCTCCTTTTGTCAGGAATGATTTTTCTCTGGGTTAGTGTGTCTTGCATTCATTCCAAGTGTTTCTTAAATTGGAGCAGAGGTAGTTCTAAGTCAAATTCTCCAAAGAAACATACAACACAAAGAATGTTCCAAAAGTAAAACTGGTGGTGTCTATCATTGACAATTAGAAAGATTTTTGACGGTCGGTCATCCTAATCATAAAGCACACAAAGATATAGCACCCAAGAGCATTGCTTTCTTAAGCATTTGTTAGTTCAGACCATCACTAGTGCATGGATTCGGGTACCCACCGATCCTAGAACCCAAGTCTAAATGAATGCGAAGGTAGGAGGAAAAGAAGAATAGATGAAGAAGAAAGAAACAAAGTACACAAAAGAAAGAATGGCTTGAAATGGGTCGCAAGATTAAAATCCGAGTAGCACAACCTAATCGTTGCTCAAATTGATCAAATAAGACAATATGAACCTAAACATAGAACTACGTGCATGAAGGGCCTTGATATGGCTCATGCAAGAAAATAAGAAATTGTTTCAAAGAAAAGAGCTCTCATACATAGTTCCATCTTAGCAGACCAAATGAGCAAGGGTGACTGTAACAACCTCTACTACTGCTATGGACGCCCAAACAATAGTAGAGCAAGGTTACATTTGGGATTTAGGGAAAACTTTGTTGGTGCTATGAATGGTTGAATGGAAACAAAGCTCTTTCTGGGAAGTCCTGGTCTACATGGAGAAGGTTGGGAACAACTAACAAACATTCTGGTTACCACAATCAAAGGTCAAGGAATGAACACATGTGAGCACACACTAAGAGACAAGCAAAAAACTTCAAACTGGGAAGTCATTGAAAGATAGCCAACACACAAAACTCTTGGTTTTCATTCTTATGCAAAGTTAGAATCCTGAAGGGTCTTGATGATGAAGAAATGCCTTGGTTATTCCTCATTTTTTCAGGGCTATTTGTTGTAGGTCCACAACACACACCCCATTTTTTTGGTCCTCTGACCATGGGGACCCCCTTTCTTTTGGGTTTTTGGGTCTGCTACTCTCCCTATTCCTTGAACAAGGTTCTTGAGGGGCCTATTGCAAAGAATAGTGTTTTTCGGCCTTTTTGCCCTTTCAGTATTTCAGAGGACCCAAATTCCTCTGAAACGCCGAAAAAGATGAAGGGCCAAGCCCGGCCCTTTCGATGTTTTAGCCTCCAAAATGCTGAAAAGGCCAAAGGGTAGAACCTTTGCACCTTTTAGTGTTTTTGCCTCTGAAACACCAAAAGGTGGATGAGGCCACCTAACTTTCGGTGCTTCAGCCTCTGAAACATCAAAGATCGGTGATGCACCAATAGGCTATTTAAGCACTTAGTCAATCTTTCTTTCTTCTCTTGTGGTTTTTTTCCTCACTTGCATCTCCTCGCTCCTTTGCACGCATTTTGTTTCTTTCACTTGTCATTTCTTTCCAGCTGCTCCTCACGCCCAGTGGTCGTAGTCATCTCCTCTCCTCACATTTAACAGGTAGGGTTTCATTTTCTCTTCTTGTTGAGCTCATTTTTTTTTCATTCTTCAGTCTATTAGGTTAGGTATTTGGCCTAGTTAGATCGTGCTCCCTCCTAGGTCTCTAGGGTTTGAGCCCTTGGACTTGTGGAGGGGTTGCTCTCCCCTTTTTTCCTTTTCTTTTGTATTTTTTTAGAGTTAGGGTTTTTGGTGTCGCGACCTAGTCGCAAGTTTTCAGCCTCTGAAAGGTAAAAAATATTCCCTTTTCAAGCATTCCTTTTTCATCTAAGTGTAGTTCACACTTTCAGTAGCGTCGACATTTCAGACCTCTAAAACCTCTGAAACTCTTGAAACACTGAATGACTGAAGACAGGGTCTCCCTTCCGGAGGTTTTGGACTTTCAAACTCTGAAACTATTTTCAGGACTTTGGACACCGAAAGTCTGAAAGGGCTTGCTTCATACACCTCATCTACCACACTTTTGGCCTTTTTGGACCCCTACCTTGTCTTTGGCGACCGAAAGCCTGAAATGACCGAAAGAGAAAAAACTATATTTCTAGCTACTTAAGAGCTCTCTGCTCCTATTTTTTCTCAGTTAGTTTGTTTCCTTTATTGCTTTTGCAGTTTTTCTCTCAATAAAGATACTAATACTTGCATGTTTTCTTGTAGGAATGCCTGAGAAATGAACAACATCACCAATGAAGTACCTGTACAAAGGGAATCACCCACTTCAAAGATCAGGAAAAAACACATATAGATTACTGATACCAACATCGGGAACGTGGACTGGGATCAATTCCTAGTTAGGTGTTCCCAGCTAGCAGGAAGGTCTAAAGACTATAACTCCCTAGTCCTATCAGACCTGGTTAATGCAACAGCCCATTCGGTGGCTATCATGTCTTCCGAGCTAATTATAACCTTAGCTAACCACTACATATCAGATGAAAAAGGTGGTTAAAATATAGAGGGACATGTGGTTCTAGACCTAAGTTCGGACAACATAGAAGAGGTCTTCCATCTCCAAAAGGGCATGGACAAATTATATGATTTCTAAATAGAAAAGGGGCTAAGATGGTTTAGGAAAAAAACTGATGATGCATACGAGATTGAAAATCAAGAATACCTCAAGCAGCCTCTCTCAAAGAACAAACTGGACAAGATAGATCTCAGAAGGGGGTACTTAAAAGATGATATCCAGGAAATAGTGACATTAATAAGCTGAGTATATGGACTACCTCATTCCATCCAACTAGAGAACTAGATGATCTTATTAATAGATAAGATCAGGAATGACAAGGCTAGGTTTGATTGGGCCACTATCCTAAGTGACAAACTAGATGAGAAACTAACTGCGGTTAAGTACAACCCAAAGTTCTACATGACTACATATATAGTGTACCTGTTAGTGGCATGAGCAGACTATCTAAGGCTCATAAAATAGTGAAACTTCAATGACCCAAATGAATGGCCTCACATTGTCAATCCACAACTGGTGAGAAGAGAAGATATGCCATAAAATAACCGAGATTATACAATAGTGAATGATGACTTTAGCTTTGCAATCATCAGATCCATAGAGGGTGACTTTTCAAAGAGACTGTCAGAAGAAGCAACTACCAAAATGAGGGCCATAGGGGCTTATTACATATAGTTTAGGACTTTCACATACATCCGAGTTGCAAGATCTACCTTGAACCCAAAGAAGCTACCCAGGTACCCATATGATTGGGTAATCATCCTAGAAATGGCCAGATAGCTCGAAGATGCATATGAGAACATCAAGCATAAGAAGAAGCACTACTAGGACTTCCCCATTTCCCTAGGCCCCTACACTCTCCATGACATGAAAATTTATAAGTCCTTAGCCTTTGAATGGGACGAGTACCCACTCCAACTATATAAAACCATCCAGGCCTGATTCGACCCAGTAGGCACATACAACCATATCAATGACAAGTTTTACATCCATGAGCCACACATTTAAGATCATTGGATGAATTGTGTGGGTGACCATGGGGTATGACTTAGGGATTACTGCAGGATGTCCCTCACACTAGCACAAGCTTCTTTAAAGATCAATATTCCCCCCAAGGTTTGGGAAAATGATTCAAATAATGTGCTAGAGTCAATTTATACTCTAGATAAGATATACAACATGCCCATCTTGAATGCAGAGATAGATAATGATGAAAATGATGATATTGAATTCAAATCAAGGCATGTGGTTAGGACGACTGAGGCATGGATAAACATGCCCTATTAAATTGATCCTATTCCTGTGAAGACATTAATGGATCCACCTTAGAAGGCAGATAAGAAACACAGAGAAAGGTCTGCAGTGCCCCAATACAAGAAGGCCCCACCAGAAGCCAGGGACAATGTATGGGCATGAACGTCCAATAGAATATGGTCCTAATCCTAGGCACAAGGCCCCAAAAACTAGGATGACAGGGAAAATAGATCCTTATATTGGATCATCAAAGGCCACCCAAGATGAAGGCCCTTCCACTTCTAGCCAATCTCCCCCTACCAATGGAGAAGGGAAGATGACTTATAAAAGAAAGAGAGCTTCCACCTCTCCATGATTAGAAGTTGTATAAGAGGAACCAGAATAGGAAGAGGTACCCTTAGTAAAAAGGAAAATATCTCAGGCGGCCTCTCTAAGGAAGAAGGAGCTCACAAGGAAGCATACAGAGGCCTAGAAGGCTTTGCAGACCAGGGGAAGGATACACTTGACTCAACAACATGAATTTACATGGGAATAGGGGCACCCATCTAGCCTCAAGTGATCCTCACTCCACCTCCGGCCCAATTCACTAATCCCGCACTAAACGTTCCTGTCATGGGAGTGAGCTCGCACTAACAAAGGGCCAAAAACTCAAGATGCCACCGCTACCCAGAGTATAGTAGGAGGTAATGCTATAGGAGAAATTTCAGCGTCAACACCACTACCCAACATTCCAACTTTGCCAACATCTCTCCCACCTCCCATTCCAACTCCATCACCTTCTCTCCCAACTCCCATGCCAACTCTACCCCTTCTAATTCTACTCCACCATCTACGACGCCAACGCCAACTCCAACTCCAGCACCATCGGTTCCTTTGCCTCGCTTTATCCTGACTCCCCAAGTTTTAGGAAGCACAGAAGTTGCGTCTCCCTTCAAAACCATAATGGGAGCCATGACTGGCCTTAATAAAGAAGTATTAATGATTTTCTCAGGGAATTAAGGTCGAGATAGAGATGAATAGGATTCTATAGTGTAAGAAGAGAAGGGAGAAGAAGAGAAAAGAGAAGGAGAAAGCCATGATTAAGAAATGCATGAGGGAGAATATAGGGGAGATAGTGAACATAAGGGAGATGCAGAAGAGGAGGTGACCCCTGAATCACAAAGCTTATATTTGGTCCTCTATATCACCCCATATGAGCCGGTTATAGCCTTTAGTAAACATACTTGGTTTACTAAAGAGATTTAGCCACAGAGAACAACCTACACTAATGAAGAGGAAGGAGAAGACACAAGTATGATATTCCTAGTGTAGGTCTTCCATCAAGAAGAGGCATTTATACCAGTAAGGACAATATCCTATTTAACTCAAGACACCAAGGGTGACTATAAGGCATAGGTAGTGGTTCCTTCTACTAGCACCTCTCATACCCAACTCACACTAGAGGACTATGCATTTGAAGAGGTAGATTTGGGAGAAACAACTAGGGAGGGAAGTAAGACCCTAAAAGCTCTGGGTTTGAAGCATGATCTAGGATTTATGAGAAAAGATGAAGAGACGATCAAGTCCTTGATAGAGCTAAATGAGGCTCTAAAGAAATTCATTCATAAGATGGTGGGTCCCATTGACCCAAGTTTCCTAAAGGCCTCATTACAGGTCGTACTAGAAAAGAGAGCTACTCCAGACTTGCTGGAAGGTATAACTCCTTCTTTCATTCAGGCAAGTGCTGAATGGAAGAATGATTTTGACAAATATGGAGTAGGGGTTATCAAATTAGCTTTTAGGCCTTTCAGAGTCATTCTGGTGGAAACCACAAAGTTGATTAATCTGATGGAGAGTGAGGAGGGGTTAGATTCTAAAGTAAATAAATGGAAAGCTACCCTCCAAGACCTCAAGATAATCAAGAAGAAACACTTCCAAATCTTGCTTAAGATATATGAGGGCGAAGAACTAGACAACTTCAAAACCTAGATTAAGAGCATTTCCAAAACAATTAAGGTTTGTGAAAAGTGCCTAGCCCACATACTAGAAAAGAGGAAAGAAGTTATGGAATGGGTAGAATAAATAGAAGGTTTCTTCAAAGGTATTGGCTTAGAACTATACTGGGACCAAAATAAAAAATCTTGTGCCTAGAAAAAGAGGTGATACAACAATTCATAGATATCCTGGTAGTGTTAGCACCAAAGAGGCCCTGCACCAACTATTCTATTCAAAGGAAGACATGCAAAGGATTTATGAGCACGATTAAGAGATCAAGTTCTTCGCTTCTAAATTGACCATTTTCAGAGAGAAGAAAGAACAATGGGTTAACAAAGTGAAAAGGAGAGAAAAAAATTATGAGGAAGTGTAGGAAATAGTGCAGAGGCTACGAGCTTCTCATCTAGAGGTGTTCCCAAGCTGATTTCTCAAACATGGACAACCATGCTTGAGAAATGTAGTTTTCATTTTTCCTCCAAAGGATAATTTCAGCCTTTCGGCCCTCTTAGCATTTTGTCCTTTTGGCCCTTTCAGCCCTCTCAACATTTTGGCCTTTTTGGCCTTTCAACCTCTAAAGGGCCAAAATTTTAGGGTCTCAAGTTTTGGTTTTAGCACTTATTTGAATTTGCACTTGGCAAATTTTGGTGCAAAGGTCGGGGTCTAAATTTCTGAGCTTTTTCAGCGAGATCACTTTTTTGCATGGAATTTGAACTTCAAATCAGATGGATGCCTAATTGGAGTTCATTTTGGAAGGATTAAGGGTCCTCTATCAGTTCCCACCTCAAAAAGAACCACATATGAAGATTCCAAGGGAGAACTCCAAGATCAAGAAGAAGACTCTAGTTGGATATAAAGAAACCTCTCTCTTTCTCTCTCTCTTGGTGAGTTTGATCCCTTTGCATGGGAAAACTGATTGTAAATGGATTGAAAATCCATGCAAGTTGTTTAGTATCAGTTAGCAATAGTTTCCTTCAAAAAATCTTTAGTTTTAGTTTATTTCCATTTTTTACAGTCTCTGATGCCCTAATTTTGGCATTCAAAGTTTGTAGATAAGAACTCTATATATTGTAATAAAAAGTAATGTAATAGGGTTAGATTCTTATTGCAATAAATATTTACAATTGGTGCTTCATTCATGGTGTGATATTTTTTTCTGTCTATGCAAAATTGATGAATGTGTGCATGCTTATTCATTCTTTTCAAAGAACCAATTGTTCTATTGTGTTTCAAATCCACGTTTCTTTAGTTGGAGTTTGCCTTTGTTCATCTACCTTGTTGTGACAAATGTCTAGAAAGATCATCTTTTGGGATTAATGATAAATCCATCTCGTGTGTGCACATGTCTTGGTGGCTTCACGATTTGATAGGTTTTGAAAATATTTCATGAGTGAATACGTTTCTCCTCTTCAAATGATTGCATCTATTGGGTATATGATTGTGACACTGTCTGATTTATATTCATTGGGTTGGTTCCAAATCTCTCCATCATTCAATTTGCAAGGAAGGATCACCAATGGTTTATGTTCATTAGGATTCCATTTTTGGTAATTTACTTCATTCTTGTTACCCTAATCATTTAAATTTCTGTCATAAATCCTAAAACAATCAAAATAATCTTTAGTTTAAGCACAAATTTGCA
Source organism: Thuja plicata (assembly GCA_018584345.1). Classification (NCBI taxonomy): domain Eukaryota; kingdom Viridiplantae; phylum Streptophyta; class Pinopsida; order Cupressales; family Cupressaceae; genus Thuja; species Thuja plicata. Next base: position 6,156,064 of record MU226400.1, on the reverse strand, counting down.
TCCTTAGTTAATCACAATCTTTGATAAATTGGAAAATACAAAAAAAAGCACTAAAGTTGTTTTGCAGTTTGATGTCTTGAAAGTACCAGCAAAGACCTCCTCATGAACATTCACATTTATCTTCAACTAAGTTGCCAAGCAGGTTGTACCACGACACCGGAGAACCTTGGGAATAACTTCATTATTTTTTCAAGAGAGGAAACTGAATCTCGAGATCCTAGAAATTGACTTGTGTAAAAACAATGCTCAACAATTAGTATTCCCTTTTGTAGAACAAAATCATCATACATAGCCTTATAATCTAAAAATCCATACTCACCCTTTGAAGCTTGAGCATCATCCTTTGAGCACACATATCCGATCTTGGACAAATCTGCACATGAAGGAGGCTTCATGGCTTAAGGAGGTTTGAAAGTTCCTAGGCTCTTTTGGTAATTTTAGTCTTCTTTTGTCTAATCTACATGTTGTTTTAAAAGTGTAGTTTTTAGTTTTTAAACTTGTTTATAACATTTATATTTGAAACCACACTTTTATTGCAAATATTTTAGCATGCCTAGTGGCCAGAACAGTCATATATTTTAATTGAAGAAACCAAACCTATCAATCTAGGAATAGAAGAATGTCCAAGAATCACCTACATAGTAGAGGCATTATCAGAAGTCAAAGAAATCACTCTCACAACACTATTGAATGAGGCCAAGTTATTAAATTTGCATGTTCTACTCTCACATAACAGGGTTGGATCCCAATTTAGTAGTACATCATCTTACGGTGGATGCAAACATCAAGCCAGTCAAGAAAAAGCTCTGAAAGATGCATCCCAAAGTGGATTTTCTAGTCAAATAAGAACTAGAGAAACTCCTACAAGATAAGATCATTCGCACCATTAACTATACAAAATGGATTTTCAACATGGTGTCACTTTCTAAACCAACCAGAGAAATCAAAATATGCACATACTTTTTGGACCTCAACAAGGCATGTCCTAAAGATGACCTCCCCTTTCCTAACATTGATATGATAGTAGATATCTTATCCGGACATGAGATTTTGTCACTCATGGACATTTTATCTAGTTATAATCAAATATGCATCATAGAAAAAGGTTCAACATAACACAACATTGACAACCATATGGGGGACCTTCTGGGACAACATAATGCCTTTTGGTCTGAAGAATGCAGGGGTCTCCTATCAGAGAGCCATGAATGTCATATTCTACAACATGATCCATTAGATTCTTGAAGATTATGTGGATGATATCCTATCTAAATAAAAAACAAACCTAGATAATCTTAATGTGATTGAATGTATATTTGATTGACTCTATCATTATGGTTTGAAGCTCAATCCAAAGAAATGTGTCTTCGGGGTCAGATCCGAAAAACTCCTAGGATTCATAGTATCACGAAGAGGCATAGAGATCAACCCCAAGAAGATCAAGGCTATAATGGAGATGCCTCCCCCAAGAACTCTTAAGCAACTACGCACTTTACAGGGCAATCTATGGCCAGTCTGAGTATTCATCTCCCATCTTGCTGATAAATGTCAATAGTTTACCCATCTCCTTCGTAAGGACACAAGATTCAAATCGGACCCTTGTTTCCAAAGAAGTTATTAAAATATCAAAGAATAGCTAGAAAATCCACCCATTCTTGTACCACCTACTCCTAGAAGACCTCTTATTTTGTACATATCCACTACTACGACAACACTGGGGACACATATTCTCAAATCGATGACAAGGAAAAGGAAAGAGCCATCTACTATATCATTCACACACTTGTGGGCTATGAGCTTAACTATTCACCTATGGAATAATCTTGCTTAGCAGTGGTTTTTGTTACTCAAAAGCTCTAATACTAAATGCTCAATCCCATTGTAGACCCTCTAAAATATCTACTTTCTCATACTACTCTCACAGGTTGTATGGCTAAGTGGGTTATGCTTCTCAATGAATTTTATATCCAATATGTGGACATGAAAGAAATCAAAGGACAAGTCATCACAAATCGATTGTTCAAAGCACCACTATTGGATGCATACCCACTAGTCATGGAATTCCCAAATGAATAACTTTGTATGGTCAAAGAATAGCTTTCTTAGAAGTTATATTTTGATAGTTCATACACATCTCCTGGATTGAGGGAAGGTATCCTTTTTGTCACTCCTCAAGGTGACTTTATATCTAAATCATTCAAATTATGTTTTGCTTGCACAAATAAAATTATAGAATATGAAGCACTAATCTCAGGACTAAAAATAGAAATCCAATGGAACATAACCAAGATAACAATGTTTGGGGATTCACAACTCATCATCAAGTAGGTCCTAGATTAATTCCAGATGAAGGAAAACAAGCTACTAGCATACAAGGATCTGGTCGACAAAATGAAGCAACATTTCCAAGTTATAAATTTCATGCAAGTACCTAGGCTACAGAATAAGGAAGAAGATGCAATGGATACCATCGGCTCACTCCTTGAGATACCACATGATGCAACACAATATTAATTCTTGGTTGAGAAGCTACATTCACCCACTTATGAGAATGTTGAATCTAAAATGGTGTATGTCTTGGTTAGTCCCCAGTTCCTATGGTACCACAACATCCATTCCTATCTAAAAAATGGTATCATATCTCCCCACCTCACAAACACCCAAAACCATAACCTTATTCATAGAGGATTCCAATACACTCTTGTAGCCAATACCGTATATTTTTGAGGTTATACAATATCTTCTCTAGATGTTTAGATTCAAACGAGGTCGCATTGGCATTACAGGAGGTCCACGCTGGAATTTATGGTGCTCACACAAGTGGCATGGTCTTGGCCAAGAAAATTATAAAAGTAGGATACTACTGGCCTACAATGGAACATGATGCATTTGAATTTATAAATAAATGCCTACCATGTCAACAACATGCAAACCTCATTCACGCTCTGGCATAAGATTTGCATCCCATTGCACCTCCATGGCATTTCTCATGTTGGAGCTTTAACCTCATTGGTAAGATAGCTACCCTATCCTCAAACAGATAGAAGTATATCATAATTTCTACATATTACTTCACAAAGTGGGTAGAATAAATTTCGTTCACCCTCACAACATGAGTCCAAATCTCCAAGTTCCTCCTCTACCACATCATCTACCATTTTGGCATCCCTTCCACCATTTTTACAAATCATGGCTGGCCATTTGAAAACTAACACATGAAAGATATTTGTGATCAATTTGACATCCACCATCTCTTTCCTAGTCCATACTTCCCATAAGGAAACAACCAAGCCGAGGCAACCAATAAAACCCTCCTAAAAATCCTCAAGAAGGTTGTCAATGATTCTGGTCGTGATTGGCACCTCCAAATCAATCCCATCTACTGGGCATATTGTACTTCCTACCACAATCCTACAGGCACTACCCCATACTCCCTTGTATATGGTGCATAATTTATCTCACCAATTGAGGTCAAGGTGCCATCACTATGCACTTCACTCAAGAACTTGATCATAGATGAAGATTATCTCATAGGATGCCTCACATAGTTATATTTTCTCGATGAGAAGAAACAACAAGCATATGATCACTTGGTTGTCTACCAAGGCAGTCTTAAGAAAATCTATAAGAAGAAAATACATCCATGACACTTCCAAGAGGTGGATTTAGTCCTCAAAGAGAACCAAAAAGTACAAGCAGACAAAAAATCAAGGCAAATTTGAGGTTACTTGGTTGGGCCCCTATGTCGTCACAACAAAATAATCCTATAAATATCATTCACCTCAAGAAGTTCTATGCATGAGTCATACAATGTACCCCACTTATATGAAAAAATAATAAAAAATTTAAAAGGCATGAAAAATACAACTTTTTTTGAAAAAAGAGCAAAAAAGTAAAGAGAAATAAATCATCTAATGGTGAAAACTTGGCAATCACGAAAAACCTAGAAATAGGCATCATGTATAAAGGACCGCATCATTATCTATCAAAATCTCACTCCATATCACAAACATCACACTTCCATCACCACCTTAACCTCCACAAAAATCCCCTCACTGAACCCATATTCCTTGGGTGTTCCAAAAATTGCACGCATGTGTTGAGAATTGCACTACTATCCTGATCCCTTAGCTTCGCCTCTATCAGTTGTATACTAGACCTATCCCAATTTTTGATATTTTCACATACCTGTTGTATATATTTGGATTCTCAATTGTACCATAATGTCAATTGCATCATAAGGTTGGTTTAGTCATAGCTTAGAGTTTCCTTGTACATATGAGTGTTTTTGGGTTAGGTCAATCATGATCCTTGGCTCATCCAGCCCAATGCTTCAACAAGTTCCTTGAGATAAATCCTTGGTCATCCTGATTGTCCTTGATACCTCTTTTTCCAGCAGTAACAAGTTTGTGAACATCCCCCATCAATAGGTCCTCCTAGGATGCATCCTTCCTCGTGTTAGGCCTAATCAAATCAGTTATCATTACCATCAATCTCATTAGCAAAAGGTATCTTATGGATAATTGTTTTGGTCTTGGATTTTATTCTTTGGTTCTTGATTATATTTTCTGAGCCTCTTGGTTATTTCTCCTCAAAGTCTCCATGATCCTTTATATCATGGTGCACCGCGAATGGAGAAATCTGGGGCAAGGTCTCAATCTTTTCTTTTTTCTACTTATCATTCAGTGAGATATGACCCTTGTATTATGTGATCCTCTGTGGTTACATATTCCACTTGGGAAATATTTTTTTCTTGTGGGTTCCCCAATGTCGTTTCCACCTTGAATCCTTTGGGACGCAAGCGTGATGCTGGGTAAATCCTTGTGTGTTTTTTGATTCATTCCATGCAATGTCTCTGACAAGGCCTTCATTTTTTAATAACCCTGGCAGGTCACATATATTGCTAAATCAAAATAAGTGCTTACTACATGACATCTCCTATTTGGGAGGTTCCAACTCAAGCTTCTTACCTCTCCATCCGCTTATCATTCACTCATCTTGCATAAATTCTCTCATCCATTTTGAGAGTACACCTGTGTTCTCTTCAACCTGCATGTCCTCTTGAGGGGTCATCTTCATCCTCTTCATATTTCCCTATCTAATATCCCATAATAATTTGTTGTAGTTACCCTTTTGAATGACTAGGAAATCTTTTCTAAATTCACCCCTTTTTCTTCCTAGCTCTATGTCTTGTATTTATTCGATATGATGCTACTTCGTAACACCATCTCAAAGAGGGGAAAGATGTAGACACCTAAATTTGATTAACAATTTTACTCAAATTTAGTCATCTTACTCGCATTATTTATTAAGTAAATACTTGTTATTTAATTAACTAATGTTATCCTTATAGCTTAATTAATTTAATTAATTTTCTACAGTCCAATTAATCTAATGGAAACCCATAACCATTTAATTAATTAATCCTTCTTCTTCTTCTATTAATTTAAATAAATATCTTTATCTATTTAAATTAATCCCTTTATTCCCATTTCTCCCACTTTGAATTAAATAATGTATTTAATTCCATTTGAGCACATGGTTCCTAACTTTAACCCCTAACCAAACAAATCTTCAACTACCTAACCCATGGTTCCAACTACTTGACCCCTTCACACATACTAATCGCCTCTTAATTTGGTTAACAACACTTAACTAACTAATTAACCCTTCACTCATTATCTCTCCTCCCATCACATCCTCCTAAATCTACCACTTGCCCTCTAATCCAAGCCTAATCATCCACTAAAAAATTGCACAATCCTAATCCATGGATTAATAAATCCTAACCCAAAGCAAAGTCAACCTCATGTCACATCCTCTCCAATTCCAACCTCCATCCCACTTGTCAACCTTAAATTCCCCATACACCTTCAACCACATTCTTACATCTTTTTCACCCATTCCCTCTTACCAAAATGGTCACAATCCTCAAGGCTTGACATTTGGGATTTGAGACAAGATATTCCTTTATGGGATATCTTCCCCTTTCCCCATGTCCTCTCAAGCTCTCTCCTTGTGACACTTGTCACAAGGCTATGACTTTGAAGAAGCAGAATCCATGTGCTCACCTTCAAATGCATCTTATCCATTCACAAGTTTCCAATCCTAGCCCCCATTTTGCATCCTCTTTTCTTATAAATTGAGCCCTCACTTCCTTCATTTTCATCCACCTTTTATGCATTTTTATGATTCCCTTTTGAAGAAAAAAATCATACATATCCTTATAATGTCAAAATAAATACTCACCCTTTGAAGCTTGAGCATCATCATTTGAGCACACTTATCTGACCTTGGGAAAATATACACATCAAGGAGGCTTCGTGGCTTAAGGAGGTTCACAAGTTCTTAGGCTCTTTTGGTAATTTTAGTCTTCTTTTGTCTAATCTATATGTTGTTTTAATAGTTTATTTTGAGTATTTTAACTTGTTTATCACATTCCTATTTGAACTCAAGATTTTATTGCACACAATTATTAAATGGGTTGAAATTCCATAATACATATTTCTACAAGTGCAAGCTATTCCTCTATAATATTTATCTAATTAGTGTTGGTCATTTATGAATAGTTTTTATGTCATTATTCCTTGTAGTCTATGAAGCCCATATCAATATAGGTTCCCCATAATATCTAAGGTGAGATTCATAAGTGCTTGAATCTAGAAACAACAAAAATATTACTCACCACTTGCCAATATTTATAGAGAAAAGTATTTACAACTAAAAATCTATCCAACCTAAGCACAATGTCACTAAAATCAATTCTAAAATTAATCCATAATTAGAAGACTCCTATGTGTTGAATGCATCAAAATTATACCCATTGGAAAATTCAAAGAAGTCCCCATATGATTTGTTGGTTGGTTGACTACCCCTTTTATCTTTGTTTTAAAGAATACCATTGAAGTATCACCCAATAAAAAAAAATCTCTAAAAGGGAGAATATAATACAAGTGGTTGATCGTGTTTTTCTTCTCTCATGTGGCCAAATGGGTCTAGAAGATATTTAAAATGATAAATGAGATATTTTCCGTAGTGTCTAATCTAGCATAGTTTTCAATGTACATCCAATGAGATTAGTTTGATTTTAATTGAGTCCAACCTCCACAAAACTCCCAATCCCACAAAGGAACCCATGATATAATTAAACAAACATTACCATCCTTTTTATCCATGTGATCATTCCTTCACCTTCTTTGGATAACTTTATTTCTTGAATTAGAAAAACATTTTGGACTTTTGAAATTCAAGTTCAGTAGATGTCTTGAAGATGATGGGATCGAATTGATCTATGGTAATTGGAGAATTCAAAATCATTTTTTGGGTGGGAAGAGATTTCCATTACAAAATCGTAAGAAAGGAAGACTCTAGGTCAAAGATCTTCATTTATTTTCTATCACACAGCCACTGAGATTTTTTTTGTGCATGGTTGAATTCTAATTTATTTCTTGGTGGCACTCAATTCTTGCATTCATAAGAATTTTTCCACCAATTTTTCACTCACTCCATATGTGCTTAAATTTTTTCTAATATTCTCCAACCCTTTACTCTTGTTACTCTCATACCTCATGGTCACAAACCCTTCTTGATTGATAACTAAGAAGAAAGCTTAGAGGAAGACTCCCCTAGTTCCCCTCCTATCGCTAGTCCTCATATAAATATTGTGACCAAGCATTTGAGATAAAACCCAAAGAGGGTTTTTCCTACCCTCAGCACAAGATACCAACAAATTATGTGATTGAGATAGAATACTCTAAGGTTCCTCTTTTCCAACCCTTTTCCTAAAAAGATATACATGTACCAATTGTTAAAATTTTGAAAGATTGTGTGGTCAAAGTTTATAAAAATTTTAATCTCCACAATAATGTTATGAAATGGTTCCTTTCCTAGTTGGAAAAAAAGACTAATAGTGCAATATTTGGAGACAAAGATGTTTAAATCATGGAGTCTTCACTGAAAGGAAAATACACTATCACGTGCATTCATATTGGCAGGTTTAAAATGGACAAAAAAAGGAGCAATATATTGCCTAAATATGGGGGAGGGGGGTTTTTTTGGGGGGTGGGTGGGGGGTGGAGGTTTATATAGGAAAATAGGTGTGTGGGTTATTTCAGGGGTATTTGAAGGAGGGTGAGGAAAAGGAAGTTTGGGGCAATATTTTTAAAAAATAGGGGGATTATTTAGTATGCCACGAATGCATGTGCTATAACTCGGGTTCACTAAGTGAAGTCCCCGTGGTTTAAAAAGTCTAAGGAATAACCCAAAACCCATGTACATGAAGATATTTGTGTTAGGATTGAGTAATACTGAGAGGGGGGTGAATCAGTATTACAATACTTTAAATTAAACTTAAACCAATTCCAAATAAATTATAAGCTTACTGAAATGAAAAGAACACAAGAAAATAATACAGAACTCATAACACCATTATTTGTTGTCAAGGAAACCCTGGCCAAGGGAAAACCCCAGTGGTGATGGTACCCACAAGCATGCACTAAAGTATAATGTCCCTATCAGGAGACCTAGCCCTGTTAGGAGCTGAATATTACATAGTACATTTCCTTGTTAAAGGAATAAAAACCCTGTTAAAGGTATACAACACCCTGTTAGGGGCCAACTAAGCTTACAAATCTTACAACAAAAACTTCTGTTACAAAGTGTTCTTAGTAATGAACAAAACAAGCATCTTCAATGCTTAGATAGTTCCAGTCATAGTTCTTCAATGATCTCTATCAACCTATTATCTCGCATCTTCCATTCGCATACATACATATACTTCCTTTTATCATGTCATCTCTTTGCTTTACAAAATGTCTTCATATATATATCTTTTCATCATCAAGTCGGCTCTCTTAATTATTATCACATAGTTAGCTCTCAATATAAAATAGAATTAATAATGTAAAGAGAAAATAAAAAGTTGGTGCTCTTACATAACCAAAATATAGGCTATCCAAAATCATAATCCAACTTAGCTTTCCAGGAGTCCACAACATACTCCTTAAATCATCGCTACTTGTTCAACAACTCCATTACGTTGTTTTGTTGTTTTTGAAGACTGTATCTCCAAAATTGAACTTCACTCCAGTCGATCAATATATCAAAAGTGTTGCCATAAATTAAAACCCATAAGTGTCTCATACCATACCAAAAACATCACTTGCCAACAATCTCTCCCTTTGGCATTGATGACAACACTTAGCGAAAAATAACTAAGTGTCCCAACTCACTATTTCTTCTTTTTCTCCTTAAATATATATATTTTTTCTTTTCTCCTTAATTCATTTTTCTGCTCTTCTCGCCCTTTTACAACAATGATAAAGGTGTATCCAAAATTTACAAAAATGTAGAATTTTAGTGCTTGCTCACCAGTTTAAGTATATCCTGGAAGGTATCTTCCATGATCTTCACTTCTGTATTCCATGACTCAATCAACAACTAACTAACATGAATTAGTCAATTCAGTGCATAGGACAATGTCTCTGCTACCTTTAACTCTGTGGGCATAGAATGTGTCAATGACCCTGTAGTCTTCTCCATATCAGATAAATGACCTTCAAGAATTGGTAGCTTAGGAGTGATTAGGCTCTTCAGCAAACCAAATCATGTCGTTACTCTCCATTTCTCAATATCCAAGACATTCATCTTGTCATAGATATTTTTTATTTCTCTATCCATCTCTAATATAGATTTTGAGGAGGTCTCACAACTATCCATCATACTATTCAGTGTAGTCCTATCCTTTTCTATAATATCTTCAATATTATGAATATATCTAATAGGATTTATACAATACCTGTATAGCATCCTTCCATGTGTGACACAACTTCTGGCCTTTGATGTAGCTGATCTTAGAATGCCCAAGTCCCATGAAATAGACTGGAAAACTTCCTTCAACTTCTTCTCTTGATAAATCTTCTCTTCCTTCTCTCCAACAATCTTCACTAAAGACTCATAGTGACTATCAAAATCATCTAGTGCCAAACTTAGATTCTCTACTTCATCCTTTCCTTGAAAAACAATAGGTACTGGAGTAGATTGTTCATAGTATTAACTACTGTAGTAATTACCTTAGTCTTCTAATCTCCTTTCTGCTCAGATCTTTCTTTTTCTTTTGTGAATGCGATGAAAGATAGTCTCATCAATTCATCCTCATCCATACTATCAACATCAGTACTTAAGGTTTTATCCTTACTTGCCAACAATAGAGTAGTAGATGTGTAAGGTTCATGTTTTACCTCAACTATTTCCTCTTCATATTTTGCTTCATTTGTCTCATTTCTCTGTTCAGATTCAATTTTATGCTCTTCCTCTTTCTGTTCTTCCTCTTTCTATTTTTCTCTTCATCTACCACTGTGTTGTCAATATTGCCTGCAAATGGGTCCTTCTCATCAACTGAAGTGTCAAGGGTCATAGACACACCAGAAACATAGAAATCTAGTTTCATGATTTCTTTGCTCTTTTCAACATTTACCTCAGTTGCCTTAGAGCACTCTCCAATTCATATAGGTGTAAGTATAATAGGTTTAGGAGGTGGAGTATTCTCCAGAATATTTCTCATAAGTATCTAATCTAATGAATTTTGAGTCTCCTCTAAGACTTCCTCATACTATCTTCCCATAATTTTCACTAATCTTTCTTTACTTCTCAACAAGGGTTTGAGTTCACTAAATATTCTTTCTCTCTCTTGTACTAAAACTACTGGTAACATATTCTTAATAGCTTGATTCCTAATAGCCTCATCTTCAATAAGTGCTAGCTATTTACTTATATCTAGTTTACCATATAGTTCCTCAGGTATACTTCCCTCTATCTCTAGTAGATTCTTCTTGAAAACAAGTAGATGATTTACCACTGTGTCTTGAATCTTTAGTTTATCAGTTTCCGCATACCTATCATAGTATTTGTTCACTAAAACAAGCTTTCCTTTCTCAATAGATCTCTTCTCCAACATCTTAAAATTAGGCTTCCATACATGTCTGTCACTTGTGGTCTCTTTTTTTACTTTCTTCTCTTCTCCTTCAGTTCTCCGTTCATTAAGAGGTGAATCTGGTTTAGTAGATCTTGTGTTTCTTCGAGGTACAAGCTTTACTGTCTCTTCATATGATGTCTTCTATGGTGGTGAAGGGGTGGTTACATCAATTACTGTAGAAGGTGTACTAGCTATCTACACAACTTCAGGAGGTGGAAGGGCTGCAATGTCAGTGCTTGCCAACCTAGAAGATCTCTCTGCTATCTTCTTCCTTACTTCTCTCATCTCTTCTTTGGTTATACCCACCTTAGCTCCACAATCATCCTTAATGTTTCCTACTTTTATTTTCCTCATACCTCTAGTATGATCTTGTCTGACTTTAGCTAATTTTTCTTCATATGTGCCCTATCTCTCCTCAGATATATCAACTTCAGATGCCATAACATGTTCAATCTTCATAGTTAAAAATTTTGAACTGACTTCATAACCCATAGGGTAACACCATTTCTTTCTAGGTACAACTGTCTCAAAACATACACAATCAATTTCAACCATGAAACAAATTGTATCCTTGTATTTATCAACTAACTCTTCAGGAATTTTGAATCTTTCTTTCATTTTCCTCTAAAGAATCTTGATCATGCAATACATTTCACAATCAACCCACGTGCTATTTTTCCTTCGGTAGCTCTATGATGTATGAATACTAGTGGGTATCTCTTCTCTCCATGATATAGGGTGCATGCTTGGAAACTTATGGTCAATGTGGATATACATATGAACTAGGAGTGAGCCAAATCTAAAAGTCTTAGATTTATCCTTCTTAATTAGCTTTACATTCTCCAAAAATTGTTGTGCCAGAACCTCACATAGGTTATATTTAGTGTTTTCCTTTACCATCTTGTAAGCCAACATAATAACTCCTTAATCACGTTGAATTAAGAATTTCTACTTTGATCGATCACACAATATAGCTATTAGATAGTCTAATATTCTTTGATCTCTGTTCTCCTTAGGTTGCTGCTCTTCAAATAGTGAAGAAATAGGTATCTCATATGTCCTTTATTCATTTTTGAGTGTAAAATGCACATTACCCAATATACTTAACATTGTACACTGTCCAGTCAATCACAAATCCCGCGATCACAGAATATGCATCATCCAATGTTGCGCTCTCAGATATAAGTTCTATGATGTATGCACATATCACAACTAAGCTCGCTGGAGCTTAATCCTCAGAATCATGGGATGGATATATTCTGATATTTTCATCCAATTCCCCCCTAAGGCCATGCTCGACCACTTAGGTCAATTCTACTTTTTTAGCATCAGGAAAAGATCTTGTAGTATCTATTGTCTCTCCCTAAACCAATACATCATTAGACTCTTTGATTCTATATACCTTACCACTATTTTTATCTTCTTCTTTCTTGAAACAATTGTCAAAATCACTCTTGTATTCTGCAAGAATCTTACCAGTATCACTGTCATTCTTCTTTGTATCCATAGGAGGTGGTACTCTTGTATTATTTACTCCATTATACCTGAAAAATTTTGCTATATGACCTGGATTGTTACATTTGTAGTATATAGAAGGTCTTCTATTCTGATTAACTTGCAAATTACAATTCCTTGCAATGTGTTCAAGGTTATTACATTTGTAACATGTGATCTTAGCTGTTGATTCTACTCTGGTGTAATATTGTCTATATCTAGATTGATCAATTTTTCTACATTCTGCTTTCTTGTGCCCATATATATTGCAATTAAAAAAATAACCAAAAAAATATTTGAAAGGATTATTACCTCTACAATCTCTCTTCATGTGTCCAAACTTGTTACATCCAAAACATCTACCTCTAAAAGGTCTAATATGCTCTTTAGGTTCTTCAAGAATAGGTTTTCTCCATCAATCTTTGCATCATATTTTTCTTCTTGATTCTTAGAACATGCAGCTTCATTGAAGCCAATAACAGTCATATCACCTTTAGGTCTCTATCTATCTCTATGTTCATTGATCAAGTCACTGCTCATGTGAATTTTCTCAATATGATTCTTTGCTTCAAGAAGTTCACCTTTTATGATCTGATTATATTTCTCTAATTCTAGATACTTGTTCTTGTAATGATCAAGGTCAATGTTCATTTGTCCCATCAGAATATTAGCATCCTTCAAAGCTTCTTTAGTCTTGTTCTTAGCATCCTTTTCTTGTTGAATCTCTTTAGCCATTGCTTCATTATTAAGCTTCAGAGTATCATTCTCTTGTTCAGGTTGCTTTATCTGATCTGAATTATCATTGTCTGGATACTCTTTTATCTAAACTATAAGATCTTATCTCTGATTTGTGTAAAGTTCAAGCTGATCCTTTAGTTTCTTGATAAATCCCTCAACTCTTCTTAAATTGAATCTCAAGTCACCATTTTATGATTTTTCTTTATCAAGGTCTTCAAGTGGTGCTTCAAAGTTCTCTTGCAAATTTTTTGAATCTATTCTGATCTCCCTTAAGCTGTTAGACTTTCTCTCCAAGGGCCATTAGCTCTGATACCAATTGTTAGGATTGAGCAATACTGAGAGGGAGGTTGAATCAGTATTACAAAACTTTAAATTAAACATAAACCAATTCCAAATAAACCATAAGCTTACTGAAATGAAAAGAACATAAGAAAATAACACAAAACTCATAACACCATTATTTTTTGTTGAGAAAACCCTAGCCAAGCGAAAACCTCAGTGGGGATGGTACCCATAAGCATGCACTAAAGTATAATGTCCCTGTTAGGAGACCTATCCCTATTAGGAGATGAATATTACATAGTAGATTTCCTTTTTAAATGAATAACAACCCTGTTAAAGGTATGCAACACCCTGCTAGGGACCAACTAAGCTTACATCTCTTACAACAAAAACTTCTTTTACAAAGTATTCTCAGTAATGAACAAAACAAGCATATTCAATTCTTAGATAGTTCCAGTCATAGATCTTCAATGATCTCTGTCAACCTCTACTCTCGCATTTTCCATTTGCATACATACATATCCTTCCTTTTTTCATATCATCTCTTTGCTTTACAAAATTCTTCATATATATATATATATTTTTCATCATCAAGTCAGCTCTCTTAATTATTATCACATAGTCGGCTCTCAATACAAAATAGAATTAATAATGTAAAGATAAAATACAAATTCGACGCTCTTACAAAACCAAAATGTAGGTTATCCAAAATCATAATCCAACTTACCTTTCCAAGAGTCCATGACATACTCCTTAAATCATCACTACTTCTTCAACTGCTCCGTTACATTGTTCTGCTATCTACGCATGCCTTTAAATCAATATAACTCTCTGTAAACATCACAAAAAACAAATTGATCTTAGGTGGAGTTCATACATACTTCATATTATCTTCCAATAATCTTTCTAGTAATAAAACATTGTACTCAAACTTTTCTATCCAAAACAATACTGTTATACCTTTTATTTATGCTTCTATACTTAGTCATTTTGAAGACTGTATCTCCAAAACTGAACTTCATTCCAATCGTTCAATATATCAGATGTGTTGCCATAAATGAAAACCCATGACTATCTCATACTATACCAAAACCATCACTTGCCAACAATTTAACAAGAAGTAAATAATTTTGTTACTAACTTCAAAAATTGAGAGTAATTAGAATTATATTTCCACACATTACAGAATAACTAAGTGGACATGTACAAAAACTTGGGCCATATCATCAACTTCTATAAGTAGACCATAAGAAAACTATGTGACTAGTATTTATGTGGTACAAAATTTTCTACAAAAATGACAAAGGGTGAGGGCTTGTCCAAGAGAACTAGGAAAGGTTTGCAATCTAGAGAGGTGCTACCTGTGTTAAAGAGGAACCTTAGGGGTTTTATTGGTGGTTCAAGCCAAATTTTTCACCAAATAATAGGAGGTAGTAAGTGAGCTCCAAAATTTTGGAGATCACAACTAGGTACTTCTATTATGTGGATATTGTTCTTTTATTTTATTATTCTTCATGTTTCTTGTCTATGTTAATATCATATCTCGTGGTACTCAAACTATTTTATTGGAATAATGGAATGGTGTGTACTGAGAGGGGAGGGGTGAATCGGTACCCTTAAATTTTTTTATCAATTAACCTTAATCTTTTAGTAATCAATTCCTTGAATTACCGACCATATCTGTTATTCTATCTTTGTGTATGTAATATCAATTCATAATCTTAATTTGTATGTAAACATTCATGAAATGTAATGATACATGACACAAGATTTGGTAATGCAGAAAACCCCTATTAGAAGGTAAAAATTACGATGGGGATGAAACCCACAAAACTTCACTATCTGCAGAATGGAAGGGCTCGGTTAAGTCTTACAAGTTTGATCACTTCTGATGATCTTACACTGTTAGGAGTAACATGTTTAGACTGGTTAAGGTCTACTCTGTTAAGAGCTTTAGCAACACTGTTTAGTGTGCACTCGGTTAAGATATTTACAAAGGATTGTTAAATCCACCTTCTCAAAGGATTTCTTCTATTTTCTACACTTGTTAGAATGTAGTCAAAAATACTTATTAACCTAAGTATATGAAATCTAGAATTGTTGAATACATATCCATTAAAGTTCACATGTATAATGTATCACCTATAGTGATTGATCGATACCTTTGTTCTGCTCAGTAGCCTTGAATCTGGTTCTTGATAACTTATTTCATCTTTTTTTGTCGTTCTGCATAAAAATATTAGTTTGATCCATAGATGTGTTCCTTGGCTACAATCATCATCACATCATCTTGTTCAGATTGATTACATATCTATTTATACATTGAATTGACCTAAATAAGTTTCACGCATTTCAATGATAACTCGATGATCAAAGATTTACAACTTGACCTTGATCTCCCATTTTTCATGTTTACAATCAATTAGACCAATTAAATCAATTACATTTTCTTTGCTTGTCCCTCAAGAAATGGATTTAAAGATATGCTTTAAAGCTAAATATAAAACTTAAGTGTTTTATCTGACATGTAAGTGAGATCCACATTTCTCACAATATAACTGTCTCTCGGTAGACTGGTGCTCAGGTTTCTCTTTAGTCTATCTATCGGTGTAGACTATAAACTTGTCTTTTGGGTTCATCTGTTGTCTGCTCTGTCAGTTTACACTGTTGACTGCTCTGTTGGATTACACTATAAACTTCTATCGGGTTCCTCTGTGAATTATGTTGTCATTTTACACAGTGATCTGTTTTGTCGGTGATAGTGCACTTTGCATTTATGGTGACCTTTGTTAACTGTTGTGTTGGGTTGCGCTGTAATCCTATCTTTCGTTGATCATGTACCAACAGTTCAAAAACTATTTCCTTTGCATACTAATGACAAATTATGATCATCAATCTCCCCCTTTGACATTAGTATCAAAAACTAATATGTGCAAAAATAAAATGTTTAGTATATACACCATGTATTTTACCTTGTCAATATGACTCCCCCTATGTGTATGCCTTGGTATAGTATATGTTCTTGCCTTTATACATATATTTCCTCCTTTCATTATTTCCCCCTTTTACCTTATCAATTTCGCCTTTATTATTTCTCTCTTTGTCACATATTATTTCCCCCTTTTTTGATAATAAGGACAAATGTGTAATACTTACAACTTGTCAAAAATGTGGGTATGGGAGTTCTGCATGTCTTCCATCATTTTCTCCCACTTCTCCTTAAGGTGTTCTAGCGCCATGTGCTCCAATTTTATTCTTGCATGCATATCATATATACAATTGGTGACAGACATCTTCGGGGTGACAATCAATTGTCTTGTCAAAGTCATATGTTGTAGTAATGTAAGATTCGGTAGAAGTAGAGATTGAAGCTCAGTTACCTCATCTTTGAATTTTGATTCTGCCTCTAATATATCAAGTCTTAACCTTTTAGCTTCAATGATCTTTTCATAATGCAACTCGATTGCATTATCATTGGTTGTAAGACCTTGTACACTAGCATTTAGATCTGCATCTATTTGTGCAATCTTATCACTATTCTCCTTAGTGAATTTCTCTATTGGGCATAACTTCTAGACTAAGGCTATAGCTTATGAAATGATTGGTTCCAATGCATTGACTAGTTCAGATATCTTTATCTTGTTCTCGACCACTTCTTGGCTGATTTTCTTTGTTAATTTGTATTAGTACTTTTGTTCTCCATGTTCTTTTATTTCCTTCTCTGCATCTACATTCTGTGATGTGATGGCTTTGGTAATAATGACTAATTGATCAAGTATAGGATCATTTTGATCAATGTCAGTATCAGGTAAAATCTGTAGTAGTATGTCCTTTGTGGTTTCTATTACCTATGTGTCCTTTGTCTCCTTTTTAAGCTTATCTTGGATAACTTTCATTTTATAAATTTCTGCATACTTTATGAGTGATTCTGGATCCAATGTCCTCGGATCACAGGCCGGTATTTCAATTATCTCATCCAATGTAACTGGGTTCTTATTCTTATTCTTATTCTTCTTGGAAAGTGTTTTGGAGGCACCTGTATGCAGTACCATAGCAAGTTCCTTTGCTTGGTCTGATGAACTTGATGAAGGATTTAAAGGTGTTGTGCCTTTTACATGTTCTTCAGTATTTACCTATCGGTTAGGTGTAGACATATCCACATCAACCTTGGCTTTATCTACAACATCTCCTTTGGTATCCTTAGGAGTGACATCACCTTTCTTCTCTTCTTCACCTTTATCTTTCTTCTCTCCATCTATTTCTTTCTAATCTTCATTTTTCTACTCCTCTTCACCCTTATCCTCAGGTATGCTTGCATCATGGTTGGGTGAATTCTCCTTTTCTGAGATGATATTGATAGCTTGTATCAATAATGGCATTTGGCCTGGTATATTAACTTGTGCAACATCCATTTTTGTGTCATGTTCCTTGATTTTCTCAGAGGTAATAGTGACATCTTTATCTGCCTTTACCTCATCGGTAGGATCACCAGTTATATCTATTATTGTCACATCTTGGATTGTGACATCTGTTGTGTCTCCTAATGACTGCAAGATTTGAGGTATGTCATCCATTTCTTTACTTGCTTCTGTGTTTAATTCAACTAAATTGACATCCTCATTATCATTTATAAGAATGTGCTCTGGGCTCGGTTTAGATTGTAGGTGGATGAAGTATTTTTCTCCAAGTATCCTCACTTTCTTTGTCAATTTCAATCAAGTTTCCCTGTAGCACTTTGTAAGCTCTCAATTTTGCTGAGAACTTCTTTGAATGTAACTTCATCATTTCATCAATATCTTCCATTTTGGACTCGGGTGGCATTATTGAAACTAGGGATCTTTCCCTTATTTTTCTTTCATAATTCAATGAAAATTTCCACCTTGCCAATAAGTTTTCATAAAGTTCTTGTGGAATCATTTTATCATATTGTACTGGTACATATTTGAATGTGATCATTGCTTTAATTATTGCATCTTCAATCTTCTTCTGATCATCGGGTGATAAGGTTATCCATTGTCTAACCTTCGGATGTGATATGCCACCGATTCTTGTGATTGATGCAGCAACTTCATCAATTTTCTTCAAAACTTTATTCATTGCAGGTTGGGTTTCTTGTTCACTTTCATACTACTCAGTGTCTTCCTTATCTTCCTTGCTTCGGATTAGTCTCCTTCTCCTTTTTATTTTTGATGTTTTCCCAGTTTGAGGCTTCCTCTTTTAATTCCTCACTTGTCCTTTCTTAACCGGTGATGAACTTGAATATTTCATTGTCTGACTCCTCGTCCTAGATGCAATAGTAGTTCTTGGCTTCTTTGGGGGTGGTGCATCAAACTCTATTGATTTAGAGTCACTCACTTGTTCACCTCCACCAATGGGTGACTTTCCCTTGGTGTCTTCTATTTGTTCCATTTCTTCTTCATTCATTGACAACTTCTTTTCAAGTGTCTTTACCATTTTATCCTTCTTTCTGTCAATTTTCTTCACTACTAGGCTGGTTTTATTTTTGTCTTAGCCTCTTCATAGGTTCCAAACCTTGTTAATGATTTGTCTAATGGTTCATTTAATAATACTTCAATAGCATTGGTGGCTTGATCTATGTTGATCTCATAGTCAAGTGGGGCTAACCATGCGGTCCTCGGTACAACTAGTTTGATCAAAGGTGTATCAGTGTCCACCATGAAACAAATGTCATTTTTATATTTATCTACCAATTTTTCTGGTATCCTCATCCTTTTTTGTATTCTATCCTTGAATCCAGTGAAATATTCATCCATAACTGATGTAAAGTTGTCTCCTAGTCATTTGATAAGCTCACTAATCTGTATTGTCACTGATCGGGTAGTGTCCCAATTGACATTACTGATAGATGGGAAGAAGTCTTGAAAATAGAAAAATATGCACATGATGAGTGAACCAAACTTACATGAGTTAGATTTTTTTGATCTAATGGTCCTCATGTTCTCTTCATATTGCTTCAGTAGAAGCTTCGATAGATCCAATTGCAATCCCTTCTTTACAATCTTGTGAGTAGTGTCTACTGCTCCACATGCAATGCTATTCAACTGACTAGCTTAGAATATCTTGTATCCCATTATGCATGCACCAAATTTTAGTTATGGATCTTTGTTGGAGTTTACCTTCAATCCTCTGTCATCCCATTCTGCACCTATCTCTTCTCAATCTTGGGGCTAGAAGGGTGTTTAAGTGCATTGGCCTTGTGAGTTATTGGATAACCGGTCACTATGTGTATCACATCCCTAGTGGTCTATTTTAGCTCGTCCAGCTACATCTTTCGGTCATGTACCCTGCTTAGTACTATCCTGATCCACTCAGTTTTAAACTACTTCGGGAACATTAGGGAATTTGTCATCCCTTTCACCTCTATATTTTTATGTTCATCCTTGATGGTTCCATATGTGCAAAGCTTCTTGTAAGCTTGTTTGACCTCAATATCTCCTATCTCAGATATCTTGCGATGTATGTATGCTTGAACATCCTCTACAAGCAAAACCCTATTTTGTATGCTTGAGAATGCTCCAGTGTCGTCGGGTTGTGAGGAAACCTCAGGGAAAAATTTGTAATGTGGCTCCCCATAGTTCGAGTTCTTGATCAGTTTGACCTTTTGTCTTTGGCATTCTTGATCTTGGTTACACGAGATGTGGTTGCCATGATTTTGCAAATTTAGGTATTTTACCATAAATAAACTCTGAGGTTCAATGATTCTAGTTACTCACTTGTTCTACTATAGCTATTGAAGATCAGAATCTATAGTAGTAGCTGTGAAGGTGCTTGTGAATCTTTCTACAATCTTTTCACCTTTGGTCACTCTACTTCACTCTACTTTTCTCTTCTCTTTGCTCTCAAATGTTGGTGAATAAAATGAGGTCTCCATCGTCCTTTTATAGACGGTTCCCTAAGTAGCACATTTAATGCTTTACCCACTTGTCGGGTGTCAAAGATGGAGTCGCTCGGGTAACATGCCAACTTCATTCTCGGTGAGAATGCAATGCTCGGGACAAGTGTCAACTCAATTGACTTTTCACACGTTCACCGATGGATCTCGGTATATAGGCGAAGAATACAATTATCATTTTGCATAATTACTGACGATGCTCGGTTTACACTAATAATTTAGCTTTTATGTGTATATCGACGTGATTGAATTCACAAATTCATAACAAGTAATACCATAGTGTGTCTTTATTTATGCTAGTTTGGCATTTTATCAATGTATAATGGAACTGATGTAAAATATAGCTTGGTATAGTGTAATTCCATACTTACTTGTTCTATTTAAGTTGGGGTGATGATATCACCAGATCCATTGGATAAGGTGTCACCAGTTGCATTGCTTGGTCCAACAACATCATTGTTTGTATCTTTGCTCCACATTTTATTTCTCATCTTCCTGATGTCTTCAATGGTATTGCAATTGGAAAAAGTGCTTGTCTCTATCACTCGGTCTCTACAGTTCCTGCTTAGATGACCAACCCTATGACAATGTAAGCATGTCATTCCGGGGTGAGTCTAGCTTCTAGACTTTCTTGTCCATTTCCTTATGCAGTTTGCAGCTATGTGACCACATCTTCCACATGCTATGCAATTTTCCCATGTATTGTAATCCCAAACATATGAGTTACTGACTCTGTTCGGTTGATAAGCATTTTCTTGTTCTTTTGGCTTCCATGCTTGCCTTTTCTTTTTCCTCCATTCAAGAGATGTGTGCCCATGCATTTTGCAATTAGGATAATATTTTTCCATGTAGGATTAATTTTTTGGTTGTTTCACCTTAGATTTACATTCATATGCTTTATGTCCTTTCTTGTTACAGTTATCACAATTTCCTATGAATGTAGATGTGGATTTAGGAATACCTTTACTTTTGCTTCTGCAAACATTTGATGTGTGGCCTAGTTTCCCATAGTGATTGCATGACTGCTTTCTTGGTCTTGGATTTGTGTAGACATCTTTGTGATCAAATTTATTTGATGATTCTCCATGCTTGGTATACCCTAGTCTAGTAATGTTGTTGAATCTTCTTTGTCCATCCAGAAAATCATCAATTCTTTTGGTGTTTTCTTCATCTTTCTTGATCATATCATTGTGTTGTTGATGAATCCTTACCTCATGCTTTATTCTATCATTTTATTCTCTTATCTCACCAATAGCTTCTAATTTTCCATTGAGTTCTATGTTTAGTCAGTTTTCCTCATGACTCATAAGAAGTATTTGATTGGTGATCTCATGATGATGTTCAGTAAGTCTTTGTATTTATGATTCTCTCTCTTGTATTTTTCAGTGATCTTCCTCTTGTCATCAATAGCTAATGTTCTTTCTTGTTCATCTTGTCTAGCATTGTTCATAACATCAATCATCCTTACCATCTGTGTCTCTTCACCAATTTGCAGTATCTTTACTTGCTCTGTCAGATGTTGATTGACTTCATTCAGACTTGTGATGCTTCCTTCAGATGTGTCTAATGTATTTCTAGATGTAGATCCTGATGACTCAAACAAATCAGGTATCTCTTCTTCATGATAGTCTTTTTCATTGTATCAAGATTCCATAACCTTTCTTTCATCTATAAGTTCTCTCATCTTGATTCTAGCTGCTTTGTATTACTCATAGAAGATTTGTATATCTAACTTCTAATTCTCAATATTGTTGTCTATCTTATACCTTTTCATTGTATGATCTTTTCTCTCAAGTGATTTAAACTTTTCCAAATAAGAGATCTAGCTTTGATACCAATTATTGGAATAATGGAATGGTGTGTACTGAGAGGGGAGGGGTGAATCAGTACCCTTAAATTTTTTTTATCAATTAACCTTAATTATTTAGTAATCAATTCCTTGCATTACCAACTATATCTATTATTCTATCTTTGTGTATGTAATATCAATTCATAATCTTAATTTTCATGTAAACATTCATGAAATGTAATGACACATGACACAATATTTGGTAACGAAGAAAACCCCTATTAGAAGGTAAAAAATGTGGTGGGGATGAAACCCACAAAACTTTACTATCTGCAGAATGGAAGGGGCCGATTAAGGCTTACAAGTTTGATCACTTTTGATGATCTTACCCTATAAGGAGTAACATGTTTAGACTGGTTAAGGTCTACTCTGTTAAGATCTTTAACAACACTATTTAGTGTGCACTCGGTTAAGAGATTTACAAAGGATTGTTAAATCCACCTTCTCAAATGAGTTCTTCTATTTGCTACACTTGTTAGAATGTAGTCAAAAATACTTATTGACCTAAGTATATGCAATCTAGAATTGCTGAATATAGATCCATTATAGTTCACATGTATAATGTATCACCTATAGTGATTGATCAATACCTCTATTTTGCTCGGTAGCATTGAATCTGGTTCTTGATAACCTATTTCATCTTTTTTTATCCTTTTGCATAAAACTCTTAGTCTGATCCATAGATGTGTTCCTTGACTACAATCATCATCACATCATCTTGTTCTAATTGATTACACATCTATTTATACATTGAATTGACCTAAATAAGTTTCACGCATTTCAATGATAACTCTATGATCAAAGGTTTACAACTTGACCTTGATCTCCTAGTTTGCATGTTTACAATCAGTTAGACTGATTAAAACAATTACATTTTCTTTTCTTTTCCCTCAAGAAATGGTTTTAAAGATATGCTTTAAAGCTAAATATAAAACTTAAGTGTTTTATTTGACGTGTAAGTCAAATCCACATTTCTCAGAATATAACTATTTCTCGGTAGACTGGTGCTTGGTTTGATCTTTAGTCTATCTTTCGGTGTAGACTATAAACTTGTCTGTTGGGTTCCTCTATTGCCTGCTTTGTCGGTTTACACTATTGACTGTTGTGTCACGTTACACTGTAAACTTCTGTCGGGCTCGTCTCTGAATTATGTTGTCAGTTTACATAGTGATCTCTTTTGTCAGTGATGGTGCACTTTGCATTTTCAATGATCTCTGTTAACTATTATGTCGGGTTGCACTGTAATCTTGTCTTTGTCTTTCGGTGATCATGTATTGACGGTTCAAAAACTATTTCCTTTGCATACTAATGGAAAACTATGATCATCATATTTATCTTTTTATTATATTGTAAATAGGTTCATACCCTTTCAATTCTTGTTTTTATTTATTAAAAAAATGAAGTTAGCTAATGGAAACACAAATAATATAGATTATAGTCTAATCATAACTTATGTTACAACAATATTCTAAGTATTTACTAATAGACAAGCTGGATAACTTGTTAGTATTATAAGGCACTGAGAGGGGGGGTGAATTAGTGCAACCACAAATCTACAAAATATTTTCATAAGATTCCAAATAAACCAACATGCAAAGGTGGCTGCAACATAGAAGAAAAGTAAAACATGCATCCACAAATGTAACACAAGGACACCAATATTTTTTTGTGGAAACCCTTGTTAGAGGGAAAAAACCATGGTGGGAATTAGTACCCACAAATATCACTACTGTGGAAATAAAATCTTCCCTGTTAGGAGCATTACATCACCCTATTAAGGGTATACCCAATTAACAGTATCTATAACCTAGTTAAAGGTTATTACAATAGTCTTGCTAAGAAATACTTGGTTAAGATATTTAAAACTCCTTCTGAGAGTCACCCTCTTAAAGGATTTAATCTTCAGACCTGTTAGGATCCTTCTTACCCTATTAGGAGTAAAAGTATTTTAATCACAAGCCTATTAGAACTTGTCTTGAGTAGAAAATTCAACGAGCTACCTGATGATGGAACCTTCTGTCTAACATATATACTTCTATACTTCTCACTGTGTTGTTCTGATCGCTCTAACACCTCTAAAAAACTTCTTCACTTTGCATTCAATGATCACAATCACCACATCACAAATTAACCATCATAACTTAACGATTTTACATCATTTTATATAATTTTTCAAGTTTATCACAAACCCTAAAATGTATTACAAGTTAGTTCCAAAATCCATTCAAATTACATAAGCGATTATGCCAACATAAGAAATTGTAATATTCAATTTCGGCCCTCAACAATACAATTCAAAAATAAATTGAACATTGACGAATAATTGGTTCAAACCATGATTTAACCAATTTGACTAGACTGGTTGACTGTTCTTGCCGATATCACTAATGTTTTCCTCAAATCTTTGCATGTATGTTGAATCTACTTAAGCGATCAAAGATGTAGGTAAATATGAAAATGTATATATTTCTTGACCGATTACCCCATCTTAACATTCAATATTATCATCGCTCATCAAATTTACCAATAATGTTTGTATTATCATCGATATAGGGAACAGTTAGAAAAATCCTTATGCAATCAACTCCATCACTGGTATATCAAATCTGACCTGTGAAATAGAATTTTTTCCCAAAAATGATAACACAAAAACTCACTAAAATCACCTAGGACTTCGATCATATTCATCATAATTCCAACAATATCCCCCTTTGGCATTAATGGCAATACCTAGGAAAAATTGTTAAGTGTCTAACTATGCAAAAATGAAATCAATCAAGTACAAAGGTTCAAGCAAAAATAACTCCCCCTTAGGATTACTCCTCCTAAGGGGATTGAAAATAGATCATGCAATTCCATGTAACATATTACACCACTATATCTATACTACTCCCCCTTACAAATACTTAACCAACTTTTTCACTCTATACTACTACTCCTTTGACAACAATGACAAAGGTATTATACTAGATAACCGAAACAAAATTTTATCTACATTTACAGTAGTAAATACCTATTACAATCTACTAAATACATCACCAAAATTGGTCTTTAAGACCTGTAGATCATTCTCCCATATCTTCTTGAGGTTTTCTATGATCGCTATCTGACCACATATCAAATAGACTAATTCCTCCAATGCATCCATTGTGCTCATATCAGGTATGGATAATACAAATTTTGTGTCTTTAACTCCTTGTTGCAAAATTTCCAACTTCAGAATTAGTACACTTTGCAGCTCCAACAATGTACCTATCTTATTCTCCTACTCATTTATATAATTTTTTAGTTTATGATTGATGACACTTAAGCTCCAAAAATTATAGTAGACTAGTTGATAGGATCAAAATTTTCTACTAACAACCTTAGCTCATGTTGGGCTTCACGCCTTTTCCTATCTATATCTTTCAAAAACTGTGAGAAATCAAAAATAGAGTTAAGGATCTTACCACCTTCTTTTAATGCTTCTTTTACCCTATTAACACCAACTGTCAATGATCCTCTATCAAGTGAAATGTGTTGGGATAACTTTTCTGATTTATTCTTCTCATAATCATTTTTTGTCCTCATTATTGTTGTGTCTTATAAACTTTGCATTTGATCACCTGTAGTTGTCAATAATTGACCCAATTATTCAATATGTTCATCCTTTTCATCATAGGTTACCTCATGCACTAAGTCTGACAATATATCTCTTACAAACTGTATTATTTGTGCCTCCTTCCTCTGATTTCTTGCTCTTGCCTTTTCAATGGCATCTTGTGTGAATCATTTATTTAGATAAAATTGTTCTACTTCCTTTCTTATCCTTTTCTCTATCACTGGTTGCTTTAGTTTTATATAAACTTTCATGCTCTTCTCTTTATAGGTTCCAAACCTACGTACATTCAGATCTACCAGTTTTGACAAAAGATCTTCTGCATGTGGAGTTAGCATATCAGCTTCTACCTCATAACCCATGGCATGGCCCATGAGGTCCTAGGTACTACTACCTCGATCTCACAAGTATCAGTGTCCACCATAAAAAAAAATTCATCCTTATATCTTTCAACAACATGTGCATGTATTCTTTCCCTTTGATGCATTTTAATTTGAAATTCCTTAAGGTAACTCCAAACTTTTTCATTGAAGTTATTACCCTGTAATATAAAAAAATTCCTCAACTGGACCACAACTGGTTTACCTTCCACCCAATTAATAGGACCAACAACAAGAAAGTAGTTTTGAAAGTAAAATAATACACCCATAAGAAGTTGACTAAACTTAAATTATTTCCTTTTATCCTTTTTTTAATCTTCTCCATTCTGATAGAGTTGATCTCTCATCGTAACACATAAGTCATACTCAGCATCTTCTTTCACTATCATGTATGCACTGTGTATTGCAGAACTAATCATACTGTTGGTCCTGCTTGGGTGATAGACCTTTTATCCTATCACCATGAATGAAAATCTCACATTTAGGTCATGTATATCATTTATTGTCATTGCTCACTTATCCCACCTT
Organism: Thuja plicata; assembly: GCA_018584345.1. Taxonomy (NCBI): domain Eukaryota; kingdom Viridiplantae; phylum Streptophyta; class Pinopsida; order Cupressales; family Cupressaceae; genus Thuja; species Thuja plicata. The sequence goes on along the minus strand of MU226400.1, from coordinate 6,129,310 downwards.
TATTTGGTTAACTCTATGACTACGTCTTGTAGGATTGACCAAAGTTGAGGTACTTAACCAGTTGCACAAAAACCTATAACTACATGAATGGCCTCCTTATTTATCTTATGTGGATGATCAAGCCACACAAATTGGTCATGTATATAGCTCAACACATATCTAACTTGCTCCTCCTCGAAATCAGTAGGGAAGTTAATTGCGTGAGTGAAACCCTTATCAACAACTATTTGGTGTTCTTCCTTCCATACTAGATTGTTACACAACTTCACATATTGACTAAAAATGTGAGAATAGCCTAAATCTTCAAAATTATAGTGAATTAATGAACGTGCGTCGTCAATATGCAACACGTCGTAGGGAACCCTTTGGATCATTCTCCATCGACTTATATGGATGCCTCTTAAATTCAGGCCTAGGTTTCTCAGTAATGTCCACAATAATCAGTTTATCCATCTCTCAACCATCAAACTCAAGCTCATAAATTTAAATGAGTACCTTTTCAATTAGCGTCTGACAAAAAATTTAAACCCTTGTTGTTCCTTTCACACAAACACTAGAAATCCTTCAAACAGTCACCTTGAATGTTGTCAAACTGCTCAACCTTCACTTTTATCACTATGTTTCTTCTCTTGAATGTGTAGGTGCACAAAGATACCTAAAAAAACTTTTATCCACCTTCACACATATGCATTAATTGCATCACTGGTTGATAGAGAAAAACATATGCCTTCAAATATTTTGTTAGCAGCCAACCAAATCTTCATGTAGTTCAACAGAACTCCATACCATACATCAAAACAAAAAAAATACATCTAAATATGAAAATATATCTTACTACACATGCATCTAGGGGGTCCAAAGATAGATCTAAAAAAAATTTCTCCCCATAATCCAATGATATCTTAGCTATATGAAGATTTCTCCACACCTGGTGAATATGTGGAATCTTCAGATGGTTTTCCTTCACTCTTATTTACCCAAATCTTGTTCATCCAATTCCTTTTCTCATCGACTGATGCAATATGATTTCCCTTTTTCTTTCTTGACTAGTTCACCAGTTGATTTGTCTTGATGTTCTTTTCTTTACAAAACCTTGCAATGTGTCCAATCTTGTGACAGTGAAAGCATACCATTCCTACATTTCCTCTATTTTTCCTCAATCTGTAGTTGATTTCCATGTGACCATAATTATGAAAATGTGAGCATGTAACATTCCACTAGTTCTCATTATGATAAGGACTTAGTATGTTCACTTGTAACCAATGATTGTTCACCCTTGTCCTGCACTCATTAACTCTATGACCATATTTGTTGCAATTGTTAAAATAACCATGAAAAGTACTTGGTCTAGTATTAGATATAATACTTGGAACACTAGATCTGATATTTGTCTTGCATACAGTAGTAATATGTCCAACCTTATGACAATTGAAACAAATTGGTGTATAAGATCTCTTACCTGATTTTATTTGATTCACCTTAGGTGCTGACTTTACATCTTGATTGGTCTTTTTGGTACCTAAACATTCACCAACCTCATAAATATTGTAGCCTAGACCATGAATCTCTATATGCATCCTCTAATTCTTGAGTTTTTCATCAAGTTTTATATAACTTTTATTAAACTTATTGATTAAATCATTCCCATCCTTCAATTGACCTTTTAGCTTCTCATCTTTTCAATCTCCATTAGGATTACTTTATTTTCTTCATTTGTCTCATGTAGATGTACATGCAATGTACCAACCTCTTGTTTAGATTTGAATATCTCATCCACCATATCTTTTAGGCCTTCATCTTTGTCTTGGTGCGGGGATATCCAATCTACCATATATTCTCTCTTCTCTTCAATCTTTTCCAAATATATGATTCTCTTCTCAAGAGAGTCTTGAAATATTGGATCATCTACTTCAAATTATAGTTTAGAAGCTCTTAATTACTGGGGTAAAGGTAAATATTTTCCAATCCCCTAGACTAATTTGAGTAGTGACATCCCTATGGACCTTTTAGGAGTTGTCTTGTCTGTTCAGAGAGCTTCATATAACTTCTTGTGCCAGTTCCTCTAGTTTTCTGCAACCAATTTCTTCACAATGTTTGTAAAGTTTTTATTGATAGATTCAACTTGTCGATAACCCTGGGGGTAATAATCAAAAGAATGAGCTAGAGATATATCTCTATCATAACAAAATTGATGAATTTCAGAAGAAGAAGAATTGGTTGCATTGTCTGTAACCAACTTCAAAGGAAATCTAAAATGAACTAGTATGTTCTCTATAATATTAAGGAAAGAGACTCATGCAAGATATGGAGATCATGATGCTTATAAAAGGAAGGAATTACATAGTTTTTTCTAGAACTCTCATCAGAATCTGACTGGGATGTGGGAATGATTGAACACCTATTGGAGAAGGCTTATCCAAGTTATGGAAATGACAAAGTAAGAAGGTGAAGGAGAAGCATCATGACAGACATCAAAAGTTTTGTTTTCTTAGTCATTCCATCATTAGATACTTTTGATTTAGTTGTCTTAAAGGATTTAATTTAAATGTATCCAAAATACTTCAGTTACAAGTAGTTGAATAGCTTCCTTGATGGAAGTTGTAAAGAAAATATATATGGGAATGAATGGAAAAATAAAGGATCGATAGTTTTTGTAAATTTCCCATGTTGCTTTGATGACTAAGTGGGACTCAAATTTTTATTGTTGTTGTTCAATAGAGTTTAAAAGGAAGATGTTCTTTTCTTTGGTTGATATGTATGAATGAATTTCAATAGATAGAAAAAAAATTTCATGGTAAAAATTTGTTTTCTTTACATGATAAGAATTCTTTGTGATGTTTTATGTCTAATGAAACTCTCATTTTTGTTGTTGGTTGAAGATCTATTTTGGAATTCTAAAAGTCCGAGTCACGTTTTCATCTTTTTATGAAGATATTAGTTGAAAATTAGATGTATATGTGATTGGTGGTTTCAAATTTTCATATGAAATTACTTCATAGTGATGAATGAATAATTTTTAATGTGTTTCCTACTTTATGGTTAAAAGCATACCCCTTGTTAAATATTAGTTAAGAGCATTTATTTCATATCAAATATAGGGAGATATACCTTTTCAAAATTCAAAGAGGAAATTTTATAGTTCACTCATTTGTTGATGGATAGGTTGGCCTTAAGGGAAAAGAGTAATATATCTTGTTAAGCCCAATCTTTTAACCAACACTAAGGAAGAAGAAGATAGATAAATGATGAGAGGGAGAAGAGAAGGAGGGAGTTCATAAAGGGAGAGGAGTAATAGGGTATGGTGAGATACCTATAGGGGGAGAGGGAGGTAAGAGACCTATATAGGGATAGAGGGGGATATAGAGAGGTGGGTAATGAGACATACATGGAGAGAGAGAGAGAGAGAGAGACAGAGAGAGAGAGAGAGAGATTTGATGAGTTTCCCCTGCCTAGGCCCTAGCTAATGTAATGATGTAGATGCCCGAGTTCATATACAATGAGGTTCATTTGATTTAGTTTTCTTAATGTTGGTTAACAGTTTGTCCTCCCTTAAGATTTATAATCTCTGACTCTTCAATACACCCAAGGTGAAAGAACAAAAGGATGTTCACCAACAAATGGGTCAGTGTATGTCTTCTATCACTGCCCTCTGAATTGACAGGTACAGCTACCTGATTGTGTATGATATTCAATGAATGTGTCTTTTTATGATCATCAGATTATTCTTTATGAGTTTTAACCAAATTGCTTGTAGACACAAACAATTCAGGAAAGGATAAAGTTTAATCTATATTCAAGTCTAATCTACCTACTCTAGAAATGCATATTCTACTGAGGAGAACAGAAGCAGAATCATACATAGATAGAAAATGGAATTGCTTATGTTGCAACTACTAACATGAAGTGGAATTCAAGTAGGAATTACAGTTCCACGTACAACTGTACTTTCTATTCAGATGCATCTAAACTACTGAATGAATAGGAGAAGAACCATATATGAAAGGTAAATGGAATTACTTTCACTGCAATTACCAACATGAAATAGAATCTAGTAAGCAACTACAGCTTCACATATAACTGTTCTATCTATCCAAAATGCAAATGATTCACTAAAAATGGCGCAACAAACATGAGAAAAAGCCTCGGTAAATAGAATCACTTCTGCTTCATTAACAAGTTTTCCGACCCTGTATACTGAATTCTTTACCAAATTTATAGACTTTACAATACATCAGGCTTTTAAGAGCTAATGACCTTTCCTCTTCTTCGAATACAAAGAGACAGAATGCAAAGAAAAAGACTTTTCAAATCTCAGCACTCGAACAGTCACTATGGAATCTGAAACTCTTCATCTTCAACCAGCATTATCGAGATGAATCCATTGGGCCATGGAGTCAAATAACTGCTTATGGCGGAAAATCCCAAACTGAATGCTTCCGACGGAAAATACCAAATCTGCTTCTCCATTGCAGAAAATTTGAAAAGAGCGTCTCCGGCGGAAAATTGGAAAAGAGCATATCCATTGCGGAAAATTTGAAAAGAGCGTCTCCATTGCGGAAATTTGCAACTTGGCTTCTCTTCGCGGAAAATGAGACCAAAGCTTCTACTTGGCAGAAAATCACTTAAGAGGTGCAAAACCTGCACAAGGCAAAGTTCTTCTTTTCTGCCTTTGCGGAAAATGTATGAGGAGGTGCGGAACCCGCAGTATGTAAAAAAAGCTTCTTTGCGGGAATCGCACCTAGTAGGTGCGATTTCTGCATAATGGAGAAACCACTACCTATCTTTCTGCATGTCATTTTTAAGTGTGTGGGCTACTTAACTTAAAGCACATGCTTTATTTGATCTTTGAAAACAATGACATGATATTTCTTTTTAATAAATTGGGCCCACCTTATTATAACCAAGCTTGCGAAAAATCTCTTGGGAGGTGCAAAACCCGTCGAGCTCAAAGTTCTTCTTTCTGCCTTTGCAGAAAATCACCCGAGAGGTGCAAAACCCGCACAGTGTATAATTCTGCCATGGAGACGATGATTTCTGAAATCCCGCCGAGCTCGTTCTCGATCATTTCTTAACCAAATTGCTCGATGTTTGTTGCATTAGGATCGTTGAGACCTGTAGAATTGATCCATACCAGTCTTCGATCTCTGCCTGAGAAAGAACATCGATTAGACTACAAATCTTTATCGGGTTGGGATCTACAACCTACCCAAATATGAAAAGACCTCAGAACAACCCGCCCAGCTAAGAGAAAGAAAGGCAATGACAGGGAAACCCGACAAAGATAGCCTACCTAAGAAAGACTTAGACATAGACTCAGACTGACCAGACTGACTTGACATGACCATATGACTCCAAGAATGCCAAAAAAAAGGGAGACAGAAAGTCAGACAACAGCTGGCTCTGACTGGGGGATCATGTACTGCAAAGTGCATGAAGAATTCAGCTTCTCTAGTTTCGCAAGTGCCTTATCCATTAGGCTGCAGAGTCTAGACCAAAAAGAACAATGAGAAAATGCATACAGGGAGAGCGGAAGAGAGCAGGGCAACTCGAAACAAAACAAGAGAAAACAACTACCGACTACGACACAAAAAGAACACCTACCTAACTAACTACTACGCAGGGGTTACCTACTCTTCAATTATGCATCTGGTATAGCTTCAAATCCTGCCCATTATAAGAATATGGCAGGGACTCTCCAGAAGGATATGCCAGTCTGAAAGAATTATTCTGATTCACCTGCACAATCTGGAATAGACCTTTCCACAAGGATTGAAACTTAGAATGCATTCCTTTAGGTTCACGTCTCTTATCCCACAGCAGCACCATATCACCTTCCATGAATTTTCTTGGCCTTGCTTTCTTATCAAAC
>MU226400.1:6096309-6117926 GCA_018584345.1 Thuja plicata | reverse complement strand
TGTTGGTTAACAGTTTGTCCTCCCTTAAGATTTATAATCTCTGACTCTTCAATACACCCAAGGTGAAAGAACAAAAGGATGTTCACCAACAAATGGGTCAGTGTATGTCTTCTATCACTGCCCTCTGAATTGACAGGTACAGCTACCTGATTGTGTATGATATTCAATGAATGTGTCTTTTTATGATCATCAGATTATTCTTTATGAGTTTTAACCAAATTGCTTGTAGACACAAACAATTCAGGAAAGGATAAAGTTTAATCTATATTCAAGTCTAATCTACCTACTCTAGAAATGCATATTCTACTGAGGAGAACAGAAGCAGAATCATACATAGATAGAAAATGGAATTGCTTATGTTGCAACTACTAACATGAAGTGGAATTCAAGTAGGAATTACAGTTCCACGTACAACTGTACTTTCTATTCAGATGCATCTAAACTACTGAATGAATAGGAGAAGAACCATATATGAAAGGTAAATGGAATTACTTTCACTGCAATTACCAACATGAAATAGAATCTAGTAAGCAACTACAGCTTCACATATAACTGTTCTATCTATCCAAAATGCAAATGATTCACTAAAAATGGCGCAACAAACATGAGAAAAAGCCTCGGTAAATAGAATCACTTCTGCTTCATTAACAAGTTTGTCGACCCTGTATACTGAATTATTTACCGAATTTATAGACTTTACAATACATCAGGCTTCTAAGAGCCAATGACCTTTCCTCTTCTTCGAATACAAAGAGACAGAATGCAAAGAAAAAGACTTTTCAAATCTGAGCACTCGAATAGTCACTATGGAATCTGAAACTCTTCATCTTCAACCAGCATTATCGAGATGAATCCATTGGGCCACAGAGTCAAATAACTGCTTATGGTGAAAAATCCCAAACTGAATGCTTCCGGCGGAAAATACCAAATCTGCTTCTCCATTGTGGAAAATTTGAAAAGAGCGTCTCCGGCGGAAAATTGGAAAAGAGCGTATCCATTGCGGAAAATTTGAAAAGAGCGTCTCCATCGTGGAAATTTGCAACTTGGCTTCTCTTCACGGAAAATGAGACCAAAGCTTCTCCTTGGCGGAAAATCACTTAAGAGGTGCGAAACCTGCACAAGGCAAAGTTCTTCTTTTTTGCCTTTGCGGAAAATGTATGAGGAGGTGCGGAACCCGCAGTATGTAAAAAAAGCTTCTTTGCGGGAATCGCACCTAGTAGGTGCGATTTCCACATAATGGAGAAACCACTACCTGTCTTTCCGCACGTCAGTTTTAAGTGCGCGGGCTACTTAACTTAAAGCACATGCTTTATTTGATCTTTGAAAACAATGACATGATATTCCATTTTAATAAATTGGGCCCACCTTATTATAACCAAGCTTGCAGAAAATCTCTTGGGAGGTGCAAAACCCGCCGAGCTCAAAGTTCTTCTTTCTACCTTTGCAGAAAATCACCCGAGAGGTGCGAAACCCGCACAGTGTAGAATTCCTCCATGGAGACGATGATTTCTGAAATCCCACCGAGCTCGTTCTCGATCATTTCTTAACCAAATTGCTTTCCATTTGTTGCATTAGGATCGTTGAGACCTGTAGAATTGATCCATACCAGTCTTCGACCTCTGCCTAAGAAAGAACATCGATTAGAGCACAAATCTTTGCCGGGTTGGGATCTACAACCTACCCAAATATGAAAAGACCTCAGAACAACCCGCCCAGCTAAGAGAAAGAAAGGCAATGACAGGGAAACCCGACAAAGATAGCCTACCTAAGAAAGACTTAGACATAGACTCAGACTAACCAGACTGACTTGACATGACCATATGACTCCAAGAATGCCAAAAAAAAGGGTGACTGAAAGTCAGACAACACTTAATACACCTAATGATATGAAAAAATGATCAATGCATGATGCCCTTATAATGAAAAACACTCTGTATGATGCCCCAGTTGTTAAAAAAAAAAATTTAATGTATGTCCCCTTGAGAGATTGATTGGATGAGATTTATCTCTCAATAGATTATAAGGAAAAGATTCAATGATTGATATTGCACTAGAAATTAAGCATAGATAATCTGATTTTGACCTCATGATAGATGAGAGGAAAGAGGATGTGCTCAAAGAGATTTATCAAAATCTTGAAAGGGCATGATTGGATAGATTGATAGATGTGTTGATTGGATACCGCAAGATATTGTGGGACAATGATTGACTGGTGAATGAAGGGGCATGATAGGTGCTAGACCAATAGCTTCTTTCTTATTTTTTATTTTTGGGGGGGGAGGGGGGAGGGTCTTAGAGCCTCTAGAATTTAGAATAATGATGTATATAGATAGTGAATTAGATGCTTGAGGATTCCTGCCTTGATTAGAAGAAAGATGGGTAATGATAAGCTTCCATCCATGAAAAGGCCATAAATGTGAAAAGTGCAACACAATCTAATATGAAATGAAACTAAATGCAAACCTAAATGCATTGTTGTCATCATTTTCAATATTTTTTTGTGCTTTTTATCATCATTGAGATTTTAAAATATTGTAAGTTAGTACAAGCATCAGTGTTATATTTGGATCTCTGATGACCTGAGTATGACTTACATGGTTTTTAATATTGCAAGTTAATACAAGCACCAAGGTATGATTAACCAAGATGACCTAAGTATTACTTGCGTGTATAAAAAAACAAGGAATGCATTTCCCCTCCATTTAAGATACAAATATTGGGAGTCAAGGTATGAGCAACGTATCACAATCACAGGGGATTCAAAACACCATTATCACATAAACCGCAAAATATTTGATCCTAAACTTTAGAAAAAAAAACATCCTTCAAATAGAAGACAGAGAAAAACATCATGCTCCCCCATTGCTTCTCGAATCAAAAGATATCCCAGAGTGGCTAAAGAGACACGATGATAAAACATCAAAGACAACCATAGAAACCTATGAAATTATTTTGTGATCACATTATGTAGCAGAATTCATCCCATTGATAATGATGTCTTATGTGATTGTATCATTTTGGATGTTGGGTATCTCAGTTTTTTACATGTCATCTGTTTGTTGTTTTCCAAGTTTGATTTATGTGCAAAAACTCAATATGATGATCACTTGTGATAGTTAGGAATGTGTCCCCAGTTAATCCCAATCATTCCTAAGGATGTGAGGACCAATTCCAAGCCATAGAAAGAGCTAACTCCAAAAAGACTTGATTGAATGTATAAGGAGGTGTTGTTATTATAGATTACAAAAGGATTGTCATGCTAAAAGATGGGGGATCCAATCTGATACAAGTAGTGCATGTTTTCCAGGTTTTCACGGCTTTTTTTTATTGCAATTTTTTTTTTCTAGTTTGTGATTTTTAATTTTTTTTGTATTTTTCTCTGTTTTTGTATTTTTTCCTCTCTTTTTTTCAGGACTTTTTATGTTTTTTATGGTTTTTTCAAGTATAGAAATTCTTCAGGTGTTGAGTATTGATTGGTTCATCCAATAGATCATCCTCTGGTGTAGATAACTGATAGGCACCTAGACCATATATTGCTAAAATAATGTAGGGACCAAGCTAGTTTGGTTCAAATTTTCCTTTCTTTTCTCGATTTTTCTGATTTCTGGGATTTTCTCTAAGTACCAAATCGCCCACTTGAAATTCCCTTGATCTAACTTTATGATTGTATTTCTTTGACATGCATTTTTGGTACACCTTCAAATGGTCAACTGCATGTTTCCTTAATTTCCTCAATAATTATAGTTCTTTTAACCTTTGGACTTGATACTCTTCATTAGACCTCTTAAGGACACCCTAGGTAATGGAATATCAACTTCGATTGGTAAGATTTCCTCTGAACCAAAGACTAGTGCATATGGTGTTCCTCTTATTGGTGTGCAGATACTAGTGCGATAAACCCATAGAGTTGGATTTAATTTTACATGCCAATCCCTTCCTACATCATTCATAGTAATGGAATATCAACTTCAATTGGTAAGATTGCCTCTGAACCAAAGACTAGTGCATATGGTGTTCCTCTTATTGGTGTGCAGATACTAGTGTGATAAACCCATAGAGTTGGATTTAATTTTACATGCCAATCCCTTCCTACATCATTCACTATTTTCTTGAGAATATTAAGAATTGTCTTATTAGTCACTTCTGCTTGTCCATTACCTTGGGGATAATATATTATGGAAAAATGTTGTTTGATCTGAAACTTCTGACAAAGTTCATCCACGTCTTTGTTCTTAAATGTTTTCCCATTATCTATGATGATTGACATAGGTATGTCATAGCGACAAATGATATGATTAAGTATGAACAAGGATACTTTCTTTCCAGTGGCAGTAATCAAAGGTACAACTTCAACCCATTTTGTGAAATACTTTGTAGCTGTGATGATGAATTTGTGGCCATTTGATGAGGTGGGAAAAATTTGGCCCACTAAGTCTAACCCCCATTGATAAAAATACCATGACATTGTGAGTGGTAGAAATTCTCTAGCAGGTGCATGAATAAGGTTTCCATGGATTTGACATTTTTTACACTGTTTGGAAAACTGATATGAATCATTTTCCATAGTGGGCTAATAGTACCCTATTCGGATGAGTTTCTTGGCCAAAGTTAATCCACTAGAATTTGTACCATAGATACCCTCATGAACTTCTCGTAAGGCTTTCTCTAATTCCTCATGGTCTAAACATCTTAAGAGAGTCTCATCAAGACCTCGACTATATAGGGTATCAATGATCAATGTGTAACATGAGGCTTGTCTAATGAAAGTATGTTTTTGGTTTTGTGAGAGGCATGATGGAAGGGTGGTGTCTTTTAGATAAGTATAGATTTGGTTGTATATAGGGGATTCAGAACTAGTTACTTGACAAATAAATTAGGAATCAGGGTTATCATAAGCAGGTTACACCAATCCGTCTACCAAGAATTCATAGCGATCTTGTTGTTCTGTCATTTGTAGAAGTGAAGATAAAGTTTCCATTGTATATGAAGCCTTATTTTGTGATCTAGGAACTTGTTCAAAATTGACCTTGAAAAAATATTTCTTGAAGCCATCGACCATCCTTTTGTATGGAATAAGTTTGTCATTGTTTGTTTGATAATCATCATTGATCTAGTTAACAACAAGTTGTGAGTCACCGTAAACATGTAGTTCTATTATCTTCCATTCAAGTGCCAATTTAAGCCCATTGATACACACTTCATACTCATCAATATTGTTGGTGCATGGGAAGATCAACTTGTATGCCTTAGGGATGGTGTATCCTAAAGGTGTGACAAAGAGGATGCCTACGCCTTCTCCATACTAGGTATGTGATCCATCAAAGTATAACTTCCATGGTGATTCTGTGAGATGAAGAATGGATGCATCAGGAAACTCTACCTAGATAGGTTGATCATCGGTGAGTTGTACCTCTACTAATTGATCTGAATTTACCTGTCCCTTTATGGCTTTTCTTTCAATGTATTCGATGTCAAATTTTGTAAGGATTCTGACCCACTTAGCTAACCTTCCTATTAATTCTTCTTTACTCAAGATATACTTCAAGGGATCAATTTTTTCCATAAGTTTGATAGGATGTGATAACATATAGTGATGCAGCTTCTATGATACAAAGACCACTGCTAAACAATATTTTTCAACTGTGGTACAATTAAGCTCATAGTTGACTAAGGTGCAACTGATGTAATAAATAGCCCCTTTCCATCATGATCCTGTTGTGCTAATAATACTCCCAAAGACACTTTTGTTGCTGAAATGTATAACAATAATGGCTTTCCTAGAATTAGTGACATCAAAATAGGTGGGTTTGACAAATATTGTTTAATTTGATTCAAATTTTCTTCACATGAAGCATCCCAATTGAATGACACATTCTTATGTATAAGCTTGGTGAAAGGTTGACTTTGATCAATGAGTTGTGAAATGAATCTCCTTATAGTTTGTAGCTTTCCTTGTAGTGACCTTAACTAGATGATGTTCCTGGGAGGTGGCATGTCCATGATTTCTTTTACCTTAGCAGGATCAAATTCAATACCTTTTGCTAAGACAATGTGTCCCAGTAGTTTTCCAGAGGTGACCCCGAAAGCACATTTCTTTGGATTCAAGCAAACCTTGAATTTCTCTATCCTAACAAATATTTTTTTTAATACATGTAAGTGATCCTTTCTTGTTATTAATTTTTCCAAGATGTCATCTACATAGTCTTCCATTACTATGTACATCATGTCATGGAATATAGTGGTCATGGCCCTCTTATAAGTAGCACCAACATTTTTTAATCCAGATGACATTACATTCCAACAAAAAATTCCCCAAGGATAAGTAAAAGTTGTTTTATCCTAATCCTTAGGTGTTATTCAGATTTGATTATATCTGGAAAATCCATCCATTAAGGTTAATAGTTCATGCCCTGCTGTCAAAACTATAATCATGTCAATGTTTGGTAGAGGAAAATCATCTTTGGGACATGCTTTGTTGAGATCACAAAACTCTATACATATTTTTATGGATTTGTCAAGTTTGGATACTGGCACAATATTGGATTTCCATTCTACATAATCAATGGCTCTGATAAATCCTACATCTAATAGTTTCTTTATCTCAGCTTTGACTAGTAGGGCTATATGAGGATGCATCTTGAGCAACTTTTGTTTTGTTGGTTTGATGACTGGTGAAATAGATAAGTGATGAATTATAAGATCAGGATCTAATCCTAGCATGTTAGAGTAAGACCGTGCAAAATTTACTTGTTCATCTTTGAAAAATTGGATAAATTCTTCTTTTTCTTGTGCTGAAAGTGAAACAGCCAAGTGTATGATCCTAGGATTCTCCTTTGTGCCAATGTTTGTTGGTGTAGTTGGTTCAATCAGGATGGAAGATCTCTTCTAATAGTGCTCAGGAAGTGTGTCAAATCCTTCATCCTTAGGCGCCTCTAAGAGGTTTTCACCTTCGAATTCACTCTTTCCTATTACTATTTTATGATCTAGTGCTGCCAAAAGTTGGTTTTCATCAAAAGAACTTTTATTATTTTTAATTATTTTGAAGCTAAAGGACTTTGCACCTCCTAGTGTTGCTATAATTATTGGTAGACAAATTTTTTGGTTCCATTTCATTGAGATAGACTACTAAGGCATATTCAGAGTCAAAGGTTTCAAGTTCTGGGAGTCCAATTTGTTCCATGTCTATTAATTCATGATGTACAAGTGGTAGGGGATCATTTTGGTCTATAGCATTCAATGTCCTGATAGAGTTATCTTCATAGATCTCATAGGAATCGTTAAGGTCTATGATGTGACTTTATTCTAGATTATATATAGCATGAGGAATCAAATTTCCATTACTAGAATCACTATTGATATCATATGGCTCAAATTGTATGGGAGGTAACCTTGAGCTCTAACCCTCACCTAATAAGGGTGCCTATGAATGGACCACATCTATGTATTTCTCTTCTGATGCATCTGAAAAATATTCACATTCCCACATTGTAGATTCTTCATCAATATATTCTTGCAGCTTATTTATTTGGTTATGAAGAACTTCTTCATCTTTAGGTACTGTGTCTTCTTGATGGTAGCCCAGACCAGTTTTATCCTTAGTGATGTGGATTGGAGTTTGAATGGGTTCCATGATACCTTCCTTTCCTCTTCCCAAGGGTCCTTCCCCATCATATCCCATCATTTTTATGAGGCAAAAACCATTTCCATATTTCTCAGTGGGGATTTTGATGTGTTTGATTTCTTTTTGATGTTCTTCATCATCTTCTCCTCTATACAACCATTGTAAAATATTTGTATCTTCATTTCTTCAGCCATTGTTTTCCCTTTTATGAAGGTACCCTCAAACATTATTTTTGGTTTTGATACAATTTTTTTTGATAAAGATGGTTTTCCATATGATCTTGGGGATGGTGGTAGTTCAGTCAAAGACAATGCATGTTCTGAGGAATACTCCCCAACCCCTTGGTCTTTTAATTGCAATTTTTTCTCAAAATTTGAAAGGATATTGTACATGTCACACTTTATTGGAGTTTTCGATGTGGAAGTCTCATGAGATGAAGTGGAAGATTCAAGTGTGGATGTAGAAGATTTATGAGAGTGACCCTGTTGGGTTGATTTTTCCCAGTTATGTGGCACAATGAAATCATTAGCAGCCTTCATCGTATTACAATGTTGGAAGGGATTGGAATCTCCTGGAATGGAAATCTCTTGACCATTGAATGGGAATTTTAAACATTTATGATATGTGGATGGAACCTCCTGCATCTCATGCATCCATGTTCTACCTAGTAGTATGTTGTAGGAGAAATTTAGGTCCAAATCTTGACACAAAGTATCCCTCTATACTGGCCCAACTCTAATAGGGAGAAAAATCAATCCCTTTGAGGATATTTCTTCATCATCATATTCCTTGATTTTTATTCTTCTCTTTTGGTCAATAGCATCTTCAGAATATCCTAAATCCTTTACAAGATTCAAAGTTCAAATATTCAGACCAGCTCCCCCATCTATCAAGACACGTTTGACTCGATTTTTTTTTAATGAAGACTTCAATGTGTAAGGGAAGATTATATGGATGATTAAGTGACATATCATCTTATTCTAAAAAGGAAAAGTAGTGAGGGGTTGCGAGATGTCCAACCATAGCTTGGAATTGGTCTGCATCAAGATCATTAGGAACAATTGTCTCTATGAGGGCCTTTTCTAAAAATAATTTGTGAGTAGGTGATATTTTCAATAGTTCAAGAATTGGTTTTTGGGGTTCTTTTGTAATTGTTTAACCAAGTTTTATTGTTGTGAGGTGGATGTTGATTTAGAAAATACCCCTTTTAATGTGGCTTTTCCTTAACTTCTTGTGATACCATTGGATGATTCAACATTCCCATGTGTTTCCATAACAACAATAACATCGATAGTATTCTCATATGGCTCATGATTGTGAATGATTTTATCATATGATCGAATGTAATTGACCTTGGCCCCTTGGAATTTTTTTGATGATTCTCCTTTATCATAATTTGGAAAAGGGGTCTTGAAAGTGGTATTTTCATCATTAGTTTTGTGACCTACTATGATAATGTTGTTATCGATTAAGTCTTGGATCACATGTTTTAACCACATAAAATAATTGGTTCTATGTCCTTTATTGCACTGATATTCACAAAAATGAGTATCACTCCACCATTTGGGTTTCACTTGTGGTTCAAATTCCTTTTTCCTCAGGGAGAAAAATCACCTTGTTTGTGAGAAGTGTTCTCAAAGCCGTCTCAAGAGGCTCTCCCAAGGGAGTGAATTTTCTTCTCAGTGGATATGAAGATGTTTCCTTTGGTTTATTTGTCTCTTGATTAGTCTTGGGAATGTTTCTAATGAGATTGAATACCGGTTGCTTAGGTTTTGCGTGATCAACAACGCCATCACTCACTACATTTTTGTTTTTGTTCTAAAATCTCATCTTATCATTTTTATTATTGTTGTTTTTTCTATTGTTGGTGGTTTATGGTGACCCTTTGGTATCCTTATAAAGTTTAACTTCCCCCTTTTTTAGCATAGCATATTCAATTTTCATGACATTTTCTACCATTTTGTCAAAAGTGGGTGGACATTGTAATTGGAGATTAAATCTCAACTCAAGGATCAAATTGTTTATAAAAATGTCCATATTTTCTTGTTCCGGTATAAGTCAAGGATACCTAGAAAAAATCCTTCACCATTATTGGAGGAATGTTAGAAAAGGTTCTCCACTTATTTGCTTAGTGTTATAAAGATCCAACATTGTCACTTCGTGTTCTATGTTGTAAGAGTATTGTTGGATAAAATTTGTGATTAATTCCTCAAATGTCTTAATACCGTGTGGAAACTTTGAGAACCATTCCATAGCTTGTCCCTCCAAACTTTTTTGAAATAACCTCATTAAGTAAGTATCCTCATGGATGAAGTCCATTCTAAGTGTGAAAAACTCTCTCACATGATCTTGGGGGTGTATTGTGCCCATGTACTTACCATATTTGGGTATCTCCACATTTGGTGGGAATGGTTTCATATGTAATCTATTGTCAAAAGGGAAGAGACAAATGGCCTCCAACAAATACTTATTAGTAGATGTCCTTTTTTTCATAGTTGATCTACATCAAAGTCATGAGGGAGCTTAACTCCCATGTGAGCTAAGTTCAAGAAATATTTCTCTTTGTCTGCATCTAGGACTCTTTCCATAAGTTGTTGAAACTGTGCATTTTATTGGGTTTCTTGGACATGTTCTTTGGTAATTTCATCATGGTCAGTTCTTGAGTGGAATTTAGCCCATATGTTTTCGTTATAACCCATGATGATTTCAGAAATTTCTTCATTTGGTTGTTGTGATATTTTCTCTTGTTGCTGATTTTCTACTTGTTTAATTCCCTTGTCTTTTGAATCTTGTGATTGTTTAAAGTGATATGACCTTGTCCTTATAGGCATAAAATCACTTGATGTGGATTCCAATGTGAAAATGTTTTCTTGAAGGGAAATTCATATCTAACTCTTGTTGGAGCCTATGATTGCTGAGTGGTAAAGATGTGTTTCAATCACTTCCCCAAGTGAAAATATTTTGCAAAGCCAAAGATCGATTCTTATTGTCCTGATTGAGATTTTCTAGCTTGATGAAGGAGTGATTATCCTTGATAGTGAGCTAAGGAAATCTGATATAGATGAAAATTAGAATGACCTTACACTAGTGTGGTGACTAAAACAATATGATATTTATCCACTTTCCATCAAAAGGATTCCTACAGTGAGAGTCTCAAGATATTTGCAATGATTTTTTAAGATCAAAGGTTTAATATTCCAATGTTTTATTTGCAAAAGTTTCAATTTCAAGTGTGGTTTTGATTGTCAATTGGAAATGTTTTATTTTGAAAACACACGCAAGACAGAATGGTTGTATGATTTTCACAAAATAAAAGCACATTCAAGTAGAACCTAAGGCTGGCTAGGACTATACTTGTTGACTCCCCTTGAAATAAAATCACATTGAATTCAGACAGATAGAAGCTTGGTAGCACTGGCTCCCCTGCACGACACTCACTTCTTGGGCCTACCAAGCTTTGAATTTCTCTAGACCCAAAGATCTTGATAAATTTTCTATCTCAAAAAGAGGGATACATGAGGGGTATCTTTAGCATGCACATCTCACAACACTTGAGTCAACAAGTAGAAGGATTTGGGCTACTAAAAAAATGGTTTATAGTAAGGGCATCCGTTCATAATAATCTCCCATAGTCTCACAAGGAAATATTGAGACCTATATCCCTATGAGTACTCAGAATGAGTGTATTCTCACAAGAAATATTGTAGTCTTTCATCTCTACAAACATCCAAGCATGTCTAAGGTTCAACCAAGTAATCGAAAGACAAGAATGATTAAGTCTTCTGAGACTTTAATCTCAAGGAAGCGTCTTTATTATAGTGAGGTGGAAGGTTTGTCTTCTACCTTGTCCTCACTTTGGTTGTTCCCTCTCACCTGGCCTTAAGGGATTCTCAGGAGGAAGACCCTCTAAAAGATTGAACAAATTTCTCCTTCACCCAAGATCCGTGAAGGTGAGGGGAGAGGATACGTTTGTTCAATCTTTGAGATTACAAAATATGCCTAATGCACCAAACACATCAAACACTTGGGTTCTTTTAAGTGTGAACTATGCTAGATTTAGACAATCAATTTAAAAAATCATATTCATTCCCCTCTACATCAAACATCATCAGTAGTTTTCAAATCACAGTGTTCACCAAACGTCCTGCATCAAATGTCATTAGTAGTTTCAGTGATATGGTCTTCGTTAAATGAGAATATATGCCCTACATAAAAAAATATCAGCCCTAGGTTGAAATAAGTCCACTAAAAAGAAAATTAAAACTTACACTAACAAGATTAATCAAATGCTAAGTTAATCTAATCTAAAAAGTTAATCAAATGAAATTGCGGCACATGATATAGGAAAGTTTAGAAGGTTTCCCTTTTAGAAAATTTAGCAAGCTTTTTGTTTCTTTCTCTTTTAAATTCTACCAAGATTATTATTTTGTTCTTTCAATTGATTGGACCCACTTGAGCTTAGAAGCGTATGCAAACCTTTTCTTTAACGCTTTTGTTAACTAGTTTCTTCCTATATGTGTACTTTGTTGTTAGTAAATTTTTACCCAAACATTATTTGGTCAATCACTCTTGTTAGACCATAGACAATGTGATTATAAAACACATATCCATAACTCAAAGAGATCCAACAATTAATAACAATGTTACACATTTTGCACTAAGACTGTACTTTCTATGAAAGTAATAGGAAACTTATTAGTTTCTTCCTTTACCCCTAAACTGTTGTCTACAACATTTTATGACGACCTTATTTTATCAATCGCTCCAGTCAAACCTTA
Organism: Thuja plicata; assembly: GCA_018584345.1. Taxonomy (NCBI): domain Eukaryota; kingdom Viridiplantae; phylum Streptophyta; class Pinopsida; order Cupressales; family Cupressaceae; genus Thuja; species Thuja plicata. Next base: position 6,105,527 of record MU226400.1, on the reverse strand, counting down.
GAAAACTTTTTTCTAAAAAACATATCTGACACATAAAGAAATCCAACCATCCAAAAAAGTGTTAAGCCTTTTGTTACCTCTTTTTCTTCCAAGAATCAACAATACATCAACAATGATTGACCTCTATTCCCAACACAGATTCTTACATGGAAAAGGATAATTTACAAGGATGAAATCCTTCTTCACTTTGAGCTCCACAACTCAAGCGGGTGTACCTACTTACAGACTCATTGAATCACAAAGAATCTCACAGTGGACTAAGGATTTATAATCCTTCTTCTTTTTAAGTTCTCAGAACTAGGAAGGCTAACCTATTGATTCACTCTTCAAGGAATCACTAAAATGAATTGTACTGAATACAATTAGCTAGACATGAATTTGAGATAATAGAAATATAAATATTGATTAAAATTGGATTGATGATAACAACCACTTGTCAGCATTTTGGCCAGTGCCTAATCATGGCTCATAGAGTCAGAATAAAACTTACATACATCAGGGATAATTAATGGAAATACAAATAAACCTCAGATGGAATTCCTTACAAACTATCTTCTCATCCTCTCACCCATGTATCAAATTCCCGCATACACCCTAACTCTCTGCCAGATTTAAAACTCTCCTTGAAAGAAACTCACAAACAATGACATGGCTACCTTATAACCAGTATACTCAAAATGCCTTACAAATTGAACATACAAGAACTAAGAGAAAATGAAAAAAGATATCATTGGTATCAAAATGGAGATTCCATTGTATTTTATTAATGTAAGCTTGATATCAGTACATTCAAAAGACTCAAAACCAAAATTCAAACACAATTCAGAAGTCTGCCTTGTAGTTTTATTTTTTACCATCCTTATTAAAATATTACAACTTGCTACTTATAGATAGCCTTAGTCATCTTGGGATCCTTTTGGAAAGTAAGGATGCAACAAGCTACAGATGACTAGGCTAGAGGACAAAATATAGTTTACAGATGAGACAAAATTTCAGGCGGATGGGATAACAAATCTTTGTTACAAGCCATGTAATCTTTTGTCCTATGACCACCTGAATGCTTGAAGTTGTTCTAAGGTGGTTGGGTCCTTGTCATCTGGAATTTGTCCTCTTTCTAATGCAGAGCCTTTAAATTTTTCATTACTCCAAATAGCTTGGCTTCATTGGTGCCTGGTGTCATTCTTTCATCACTGCTTCATGCTACTAGAGTGACTATACCATACTTGCTAACCCATGTGGTGAACACCTCATCATCAAGCCAACTAAAGTTGAGAACTTCATCCTTCTGGCTGTTATACTCATCCCAATCAACATTTGCCTTCTCAATTTTAGCCTCCCAAGATTCAAAGAATTTCCTGGCTTTATTTAGAATATCAACGGTTAACACAAACCAGCCAATATTTTCTAATGTAATAATACTTTTTACCCTGCTAGTTAGTGCTTCATTTAGTTTTCTTAGCCATAGGGTTTCATTCTTGATGTTCACATCCCATTTGAACATATTGGGAAACATATCATATCTGTCTCTATAGAACACTCCCCTCAAAGTCTCCACTTTTCTGATAACCATGTCCTTCTTGGTGTCCAAGTTGAGAATCAATTTAAGGCATTTGTGGGTCCTTGTAAGAATGATGTCAATATTATCTTTCTCCTTTGAGAGAGAGTAAAATTGTTTAATATGGGCTGCTCTTCCCTTCCAGTTATCAATTATTAGGTCCCATTGTTTCATACCCTCATCATGTCTGCTCATGATGCTTGCAATCTTCTTTCCAAATAAATAGAGGTTAGAAAGGTTGACCTCACTAGCACACCTCTTGAGGTTGGAAAATATCTGGTCAGACCACCTTTGCTTCACTAATTCCTTACCCTCTTTGTATGCAGGGGAGTCTTCAAGATCCCTTTTTCCCTCTTCTTCTAGCCTTGATCTTTCACTGATCAACCTACTTTTCTCAGCCTCTAGTTCTGCTCTTTTAGCATCAATGGCTTCTTGGGTAGTGGGACTCAAAGGTGCAGGGGATGGGGGATAAGTCAAAAATGGACTAGAGGAAAAGGGTTGGTGAGTTTCCTGAGCAATTACTCCTTGGGACATTAATTGGACCTTTTGCTTCCCCTCCAATACTGCAATTTTGTTATCTTTTAATAAGGACTTGACTCTTTCATCATTGTAATATTTTAGTACAAATTCATATTTCATGTTCAGGCTATCATATGCCTCTTTTTCTTTATCAGCTACCCTCTGGCTTAAATGGGTTGTTTGAAGAGCTAAGTGAGTTGCCTCTATACCCGAGGTATCAGCAACTATCTTGATGATTAGGCTTCCAGTATCCTCATTCTCATCATCTTCCTTCATTCTCCTCTTGTCCTTTTTCTTCAATGACCAAATTGCTAGAGCTGCATGGTCCTCACTAAACTGGGCACCAATTGATGTCCCAGCAGTGCTTATTGGTTTTGCTTTCTTTCTGATAGCATCAAAAACTATGGCATCTACTAAGTCCCATTGAGTCAATATGAGGACTCCTTGCTTCTTAACCATTTCTCTACCCTCTTCAGGGGTGATCTTATCAAATTTGGAGACCATCTCCTACTTGACTTCTTTCTCTATGTCTTCCTTAGCAGAATTGGGCTAGGCTTCTTGTAGATTTTGGCATTTATGATTGAATTCATCAATATGGCATCTCCATAAAAATTGAATGAATGCCCTAGTTTTGAAAAAATTGTCATCTGACAAGAATTCATCACTGGCTTGCTTGGTTATAGGATCTAATTCCTTACCTGTAAACTCTACCACTATAAGGTCAGTTGTTGTATGCTTAGGTGCCTCTGGCATCCCTTCTTGTAACTCCTGAGTAGTGACAACAACTTCACCAACATTTCTCAATTGCACCAATTGCTCAGCAATGGCTTGGTCATCATATTGCATGGGAGATTGAGAAGGAGAATATAATTCACTCTCTTGCTCTCTGATTTCTATTTTTTATCTTTTTGGAGAAGGCATTTCTTGAGTATTAACACTTTCTGGCCTCTTTCCTTTATGTTGAGGAGGTTTGTCAGCTTTAGGTGCGATAGTAGTGTATCCTCTCCTTTTTTATACTACATAATCCCCTGGTGGGACTATTCTTCCCTGTGGAAATTTTTTCAAAATAGCAAGAGCCTTTTCTGGTTCATTTTCAATTATCCTATGTTTCTTCTCATTTAGGGTCTATATGATTCCCTCAAATAAAGTCATTAGGGAGTCAATCTTATAGGACCATGGGAAAAATTCCTTTAGAGGATCAAAAGACTTGTCAAAATTGTGTACAAAGTCCAAAGACTTCTTGTACGCCAACCACTTCTCCTTCCTAACCTCTAGGACACCAAGTTCAAAAATGTTTCTAATGATATCCTCAGGGTAGTTGAACTGATGTTCTAATGCCAAGCACTTAGTCCTTTTTTCTGAACATACCCATTATGAAATCTTCATTATCCACACACGTGGATACAGATATTGCTAAGTGATAAGGCTCAAAATATTTATCAAAGTGTGTCCACCCATTCTTTGTTATGATGAAATGATGGGCTCTGGTGAGGGTAGGGAAAATGCTTCCCTCCATTTTTATTGCTAGGGCTTCCTCATGCAAACCACCTAATTGCCTTATGATCTCTGTTATTCCAATCTTGAGAGGGAATCTATAGGGAAGCACATAAGGGGTTCCTTTGAATCCATAAACCCTAAACACTGTAGAAAAAGGGTACAAAATTAGATCTCCCCAATTGTGAGAAATTTTTAATTCTGGGGCATATTCCATAGGCCTCAAAAGCCTCATCATCTCAGTGTGGACCCTAGAATTTTTATTGCATAATAATGACTTGATTCTAGTTGCAAAAACCCTATCAAAATAAACATAACTAGCATTTTTCCTATCCCGTGATAGATCAGAACTCCACATCTGAACAGGAAATTCTTCATCACCCTGGAACTTACTCAATTCCATTTCTTCCTCAAAGAAGTCTTCATTGTTGAATAATAACATGTGCATCATAAGGGAGTACCATCCCATTGGTTTAATTATATTTCCATCCTGGATTCCTGTCAAACCCTCATGCATTTACTGGGCAATATAAGATGCAAAATCAAATACTACTGATAGGTGGGGATGCAGAATATAAACCACCATTAGCATTATGTGGACAGGCATCGTTACATCTTCATCTACCCCCTAAACTTGGCATAGAGCACTATACATTTTTCTAGCCTTTCCATTAAAGAAATCCAACTTGAAAGGTTATGGGGTCCTAGGCCCTACTACAACCAAGTCCCCTATTTTATTAAAGTATCCCTTCAATGCCTCATCCTATTAATAATCCCTCTGAGTCTAGTATACTTCTTTAAAGTATTCAAAATCAATATCATGCATATGTACTGACGTATCAATCAGCTCAAAGATTCTTCTGATTTCATCAGCTGATACAGTTAATAGCACATTTCCCTGGGTATCCCTAACAACCCTAGCCACCTTGTCATAAGTGTTTGCAATCAAAGTGAACAAATCAGTATCCATAAACACACCAGGTGCTATTAGTTTTCCTACGTCTAACTCCCAAATGTTACAGTCTGGGATAGGGGCATTCCTTTGCTATAAGTTGTTCTGAATAGAGTAAGACCATCAAAACTGGTCTTGACATCTTTTTCCCATCTACCAGAATCATACAACCCATCTCCAATTTTGAAATGGGGATGTGGTGGAACTATTCTTTTAATTTGAGTGGCATCTCCTGTGGACCCTGGCAGTTGTCGTAACAAATCCTCCCTAATGTTTCTCTTCTGATAGTCAACTTCTCCAGAAATCTCAATTCTAGGGGCCATTCTGAATCTAGGGGTTTTTCAATATTAAATTTAAATTCTGAGACAAGAGTTCTAAAAACCCTTATGAACTGTAAATCTCACTAACAACCTGAATGTTGGTGAATCAGAAAATCTTACCCCTTCTGCATAGTAGTCATGTGAAGCTAATTATCTCTACAATCCTATTTTTGCTCAAATGACTTTGATGAGTTATTGTGACTGCAAGTCGACTTAACCAATTTTACAGCCTCAATCAAATTAGTCTTTTGAATTGAATTCAACTGGAGTGACCACACATTTTGTAATCAATTTGCAAGCTTCAATTTTGTGGCTTAACAGCTCTCTGCAACACATTTTAACAACTTTGAATTTGAGTCGTAGATTATGGACATCATTTTCTACATCTGACGGCTATCTTATTTTCCCAAAAATAACTATTTACCCAGGACACGTGTCAACACTACTTAATCTCTTACTCACTAGATGTTGAGCACTTTTCTTTTAAGCCATTAAGCTAACCGTTAGATGTAAAATGAATTAACTACCTTTTAAACTCTTTCCAGCTCTGAGTATCTGGGTCCACCAGCTGCCAGGTGTTATCACCGCTTAATGGCTTGTATGATAGATATTGTGCATCTTGGGTATAAGCCATTAATCCCACCATTATATCCTTCCAAGCTTTAGCGACCTTTATGTTGTCTGCGACTGGACCCACATTATTTCCTGGACACATGTCACTACTGCTTAATGGCTTACTTATTAGATTTTGCACACTTTGTCTTTAAGCATTTAAGCAAGCTGTCGGATTCCTTCATACTTGCCCACTGTTTAACATAGAACATTTATGACTTTTCGGCCCCACCAAGGATGCGTTGCCACCGCTTAATGGCTTAACCAATAGATTATTTTTACTTTTTGACTAAGCTATTAAGCGGGCCGTTCGATCAAAACCAACTTGCTCACCACATAGGATAATAAAGTAAAAGGGACTTTTTTAGCAGCATGACTTAGGAAATATTAAAGCGGTTAGGATAACACAATCTTTTAAAATGCAACCCATTTAATGTGAACACATGACTTGAGGTAACTTAAGTGACCAAAAAAGTAACATGAAAATAGAATTCGTCAAGACACTTAGGGTTTTTTAGACATTTTTCACTATTTTCAACTAGGTTAAGGGTAAGAACAAACTTTGCAGAGGCATAAGAATAATTTTAACCCTGATTTCAAAGCCTTGGATGCCACCAATGAAAAAGGACCCTAAGAAAAGTACAAGGCACATTTCAAACATGAAATAGCACCAACAGTGGCTCTCTCTGAGGATGTTTAAACACCAGGTTATAGCAAGTACCACAAATCTCTGGGGAAGCGAACCACAAACCAGACTAACCTAAAACTAGAAACAAACACATGACAGAAAGGAAACACACCTATACATATAATACATACTATTGTGCATGGAGAAGAAAGGTTAATTAAAGAAATTTTTCAAGAATTGTCCATGCACTGGAAATTCTTGTTCTTCATCATCTAGACTCTTGAGGATATAAGAATATTTTCTAAAGATCCAAGATATAACAAAAGGCCCTATCCATAATGATTCAAATTTCTTGTGTTTTCCTTTATCTTTAGCCCTGGTATTCCAATGCAATACAAAATCATCAGGCAAAAACTTTCTCTCATCTACCCTTCTGTCAAAAAGGTATTTCATTTTTTGTTGCAGTTATATATTTTCTCTCTGGCTTTCTCTCCTTATTTCATCCAATTCTACCAACTGAACCATCCTTTCTTCCATGGGTTCAGAAATTTCCATTTCTTCATCTTGGATAAACTTGTAAATTGGGAACAAGTTGTTGACAGGCATTCTTGACTGAACACCATAAACCAATTCAAAGGGAGACTTTCCAGTGGCCTTCTTGACAGTGATCCTATCAGTAAAAAGGGAGAGTTTCAATTTAACATGCCAAGCTCTCTTATTTCCTTCCAAGGTCTTTTTTAAGATTTGTATAATGCTCTTATTACTGGATTATGCCTGACCATTGGCTTGAGGGTGGTATGGGGATGAATAGGAAATAACAATTCCCATATCAGAGCAAAAGTCAGTGAATTCTTTAGACCTAAAGCACATGGAATTATCCATTATCAGTTTAAGGGGAACACCAAATCTTGTAATTACATTATTCATTAGAAATTCAATAACCACAGTGCTTGTTGCTCTTTTGGTTGGAATTGCCTCCACCCATTTTGTGAAATAATCAGTTACTAGCAAAATATAGCTATGGCCTCCACTTGATTTTTCAACAAATTCACTTATAAAGTCCATTCCCCACATAGCAAAGGGAGCCTCTGCTACCACAGGGTTTAACAATAATGCTCCTGAATACTTCATCTTGCTTGAAAATCTCTGGCATGGCTCACATTTCCTAACAAAAGTGTAAGCATCTTGAAAAACACAAGGCCAATAATATCCAGCCCTCAAAATTTTATGGGCTGTTGTTCTAGCAGAATAGTGCCCTCCACACATTCCAGCATACATTTCTTTCAATACCTTCTCTGATTGACCTTTGTCAAGGCATAATAACAAGATCCCATCTCTGTTTTTCCAAAACAAATCACCTTGCAACAAAACATATTTTTGTGATTTTAGTTTCAAACTCCTCCTTTGGTTGTCATTCAAGTTATCTTGATATTTAGCATTTTTCAAAAAGTAAACAATATTGGTATACTAGGGTTGTATTTCAATACTTATCAAGCAGTTCTCATTTACACCGACACTGTTTACTTGGACTAAATCCAAATTTTCTGCTGTCATCAGCTTAGCCAACCCTAATCCCCTCACCAGCTTAGTGATATGGATTTCTATGTCAAACTCTTGAACTTTGTTTATCCATTCACATCTTTTTCCTATCACTTCATTTTGAATAAAGATGTCTTTGATAGCAGCATGAGGGACATAGGCATTTACTTTTGCACACACCAAATAGGGCCTAAAATCCTTGACTACCTTCACCAGAGCATAAGCTTGTTTTTCCATTAAGTGATAACTTAATTCAGCTGACTGCAATGATTTACTAAAAAATGCAATGGGGTGTTCAAATCCTTCACCATCCTTCCGCAATAAGACTGCTGCAATAGTATGGAATGAGGCAAAAGTAAATAAAGAAAAGGGCTTGGTGTGATCAGGGGATACAAGGACTGGTGCTTCTTGAATAGCTTGTTTTATTTTTTCAAAGGCTAACTGAGCCTCTTGGCCCCATTCAAACTTCACACTTTTCTTTGGCAATTTGACAATAGGTTTAACCAGTTCTGCAAAGTTGGAAATAAATCTCAAAATTGATCTTCCCTAGAAATGATTGTATACCTTTTAAGTTCTTGGGAGAAAGTACCTTTTGTATGGATTCAACCCTTTCAAGATCTATCCTCACCCCCTCCTTTGACACTATGTGTCCCAAAAGTTTCCCCTTAGTAACAACAAAGTGACACTTTTTTGGGTTCAGAGACACTCCATATTCCAGTGCTTTTATCGTGACCTTTCCAAGTGATTGCAATGATCCTATTCTCTTTTTGAGAAAGCTATCAAATCATCTTGGTACACTACCATCAGAACATCTATAAGGTCTTTGAAGGCTACATCCATAGCTCTTTGAAAAGTTGCACCAGCATTTTTTAGCCCAAATGGCATACGAGCATACACATAAGTGCCCCAAGGGGTAGTAAATGTTGTTTTGAATTGCTCAGATTCTTTAACCAGCACCTAATTGTACCCTAAGAATCCATCCATCATAGATAAAAAATCACATCCAGTGACTTTATGCAACATAGCCTCCATGTTAGGTAGTCTGTAATTATCTTTTAATGAGGCTACATTCAAATTTCTGAAATCGACACACAGCCTTATCTCCCCATTTTTCTTTCTTACAGGGACTAAGTTAGAGACCCAAGATGAATGTCTAATAGGCTTGATTATGCATGCATCCCTTAGTTTCATCAGTTCTTCCTGCATCTTGGTAGCCAGTAATGGATTGATTGGCCTTTGTTTTTTTCTGAATGGTTTAATGCCTTCTTTCAAAGGGACATCATGTTGAAATAAATCTTCCTTATAGGCTTTCAAATCATCATAAGACCAGACAAAAACATGTTTGTATTTCTTTATAAATTTTATCAAATTCTGTCTCACATTGTTGTCCAATTTTTTACCAATGTAGACTAATTGGGGAGATGTTTCAGATCCCAAATTAATTTCCTCTAAATCTCCCACCTTGGCATTAGACTTCTGAGTCATATAATTTTCATTTATGTTGAACATGCCTTCCAATTCAACCAACCCCTTGGGAATGTGATTAGTATCCAATTGGATGACTTCCTGATCAAAAATATACTCCTTATTGTCCACAAT
>MU226400.1:6050968-6068730 GCA_018584345.1 Thuja plicata | reverse complement strand
CTTTGATATATTTAGATTGAGTGATATAGATACCATTCTTCATTTGATGAATTTGTAAGCCAACAAAGAATTTTATTTCACCAAACATAGACATCTCAAACTTAGTTTGCATCTCTGTTGCAAATTTCTAACATAACACATCTTGTCCACCAAATATGATGTCATCCATAAAAATTTCAGCTAATAATGTAACTTTTCTTTGCTCTGTCTTCAAGTATAGGTTGTTGTTGTCATTGGTTCTTGCAAATCCAATCTTGATCAGGTAGTTGTGCAATCTCTCATACCATGCTCTTGGCACTTGCTTCAATCCTTATAATGGTTTGTGCAATCTGCAAACCATATCCCTTTTGTTTGGATCTACAAAACCATCAGCTTGCTCAATATACACTTCTTCTTCCAAGATACCATTGAGAAATGCAGATTTTACATCCATCTGATAAACTTTGAATCCTTTATAGGCTGCATATGCAAGTAAGGTTTTGACACCTTCCAATCTTGCAACTAGGACGAAGGTTTCACCGTAGTAAATTCCTTCCTCCTGTGCATAACCCTTTCATACCAGTCTAGCTTTGTTTCTTGTCACATCTCCATGTTCATTCAGTTTGTTCCTGAATACCCACTTTGTGCCAATTACATTTTTATCCTTTGGCCTAGGTACAAGTTTCCAAGTTTTGTTCTTCTTAATTTATTCAATTTCCTCATTCATTTCTTGTATCCAATCTTCATTTTCTAAAGCATCTTTCATTTTTTTGGGCTCAAATTCACATAACAGACATGTGTCATTTTTCAACTTACTTCTTGTCATAACAGCAGAATCCTTTGACCCAATGATTTGATCAGAATTGTGATTTATTCTCACATATTTTGCTAGGGTAGGCTCAGTCCTTGATTTAGGTTCATCATTTGTATTCAATTCTGGTTGATTCTGTGCCTCGGCAACTCCATCAGATAGCTTGGCATTCACTTCCAGTTGCTCGGCAACTCCACTCTGTGACTCGGCAGGTGCATGTTGTTGTTCAGCAGTAGTCTCAGGTAGTGAATTAGAGTCTTCCTCATCCAGATATACAAATGATCTGTAGCTTTCAGGCTCTTGTGTACTTTCAACTTCATTTCTTTCTGCAAACTCATCAATTCTTACATTTGCACTTTCAACACATAGTTACTTTGCTTAACTGAATAAACAAAATAATCATACATTATAATGTTCAACCAAAATTTCACAACTTATCCAAATGCATCTTGATATGCTGATATGGATCTTAACTCTAATGCTTAGGAACAAAAGTAATATTTATAATAAGCATTAAATTCCTACATACCTCTCACCATTTAGGTGGAGCTCGATGCACCAGACTCGGTAGAGATGGTGTTGTATATGGTTCCAAATGATGTTCCATTTTCCTAAGTATTTCTTCTCTAGGTTTTATTCATTTGTTCTATGATTTCTTCAACATTAGTTGGTGCACTCCTTCTAGATTCATCTTTGGTTGGTGCATCTCCTCGATATCTACAATTTCTTGCTAGGTTTCCTACCCTATGATAGTGGAAACATGCCATGCCATGGCTCCTCCATGATCTTTTGTTATTCCTTTCATGCATCAATATATAGTTTGAAGCAATCTATCCATATCTTCCACAAGATAAACATGAAATCCTTGTATTATAATCCCAAGGTACATATGTTCCTTCTCAGTTAGTATTTGCATTCTCTCAGTTAGGCATCCACTTATCATCTCTTTTCTTTGTTCTAGACTCTTCAATCTCTTGACCATAATTGTTTCAATTCTTATAGTAACCATCAAAATTAGGTTTCCTTGTGTTGTTAGTAAAGTAGGTTCTACACTCAAAATCTTGATGTCCATACCTATTACATCTAAATCAATAACCGTCAAATTTAGGTGTGCTCGGTGCTCTACCTTTTCTTCTTCTGCAAACATTAGCAGTGTGTCCAGGATTCCCACAATAATTGGAGCTTGGCTTCTTTAGTTTTGATGGGGGTACAGTACCTTGATCTTTCAGTGGATTAAAAGATTCTCCTTTCTCAGTAGTGTTAATCTCATTGAATCCAATTCCTGATCTATCATTTGGTTGCTTCTGATTCTTAACCTATTTGTCCAGTGATTTCAATGTTTCTTCATTTCTTCTCAGTATTTCATTTGCGTCCTTCTCAACTTTCAATCTTTTTGTCCATTCTTTCAATCTTAGCTTTCAGTTCTTGGTTCTTAAATTCCTTTCATGTACAGTCTTGATTTGCATTCAGAAGTTGGTCGGTCATATTATAGTGAACTTGGGTTATCCTTAAGATCTCATTATGTGTTTCAGTTAACTTGATTTCAACTTGTCTTTTTTCATCTTTTGTCATTCTCTTTATATCCTTAGCTTTCCTTTTACCTTCAATAAATTCGATCATTATTATGCTATTAGCTTCAAGATCTTTCTTCATCAAATCCAATAGCTTGGTAAGTGAATCATTCTTTTCAAGTAGTTCTCTCATAGCTATTTCAGATTCATCAGTCATGCTTCCTTCAGATTTTGTCTCAAGTGTTTCAACTTATTCTTGTGTAACCTTCAGCTCATCATATATTTTCCTTCTTATCCTTAGAGACTTCTCAAGTTTCTTTGTTAGATCCATGATTAACTCTCGTGCACTCTCCAACTCAAATTCAAGACCATCACTCCTTTTAGATTGTCTATAAATTTCAATGACTATGATCTTTAACTCTCAGGCGGTTAAACCTTTAACTCAGAGTACTATCTCTGATACCAATTGTTGGAAAAACTATATAAAGTTGGGACTAAGAGGGGAGAGGTGAATCAATACTACTAAAAATTTTCTAACCACATTTAGTCATAAACCATAAACTGTTGCTTACAGATTACCGAGTTCATAACTTTGAAATGAAAGTAATATAAAGCTTATAAAACCATAACATCAAAACATTAAACAATAGAACTCATAACACCATGATTTTGGTAACGCATAAATCCTTGATTAGAGGAAAAAAATGTGGTGGGGATGACACCCACAACCTTCACTAACTATAGTATAAAGGGTTCTTGGTAAGAGCTACAAATTTTATCTATTTCTGATAGATTACCCGGTTAAGAGTATAAAAGACTTGTCCGGTATACCTAGTTAAAGGATTTTTACAATCTCTACACTTATAGTTGTACCCTGTTAAAGGATTTACAAATATAAGATCGATTAAGATCTACCCAGTAGTGGGATTTAAAGCTCTCAATACAATAGTATCAAATAACTTAACAATGTATGCAATAAGTGCATCATATGTAAATGTTGATTAGACACTATGTGCTCTGATTGTTTTACCTCAATCTCAAACTATAATATTGTTATGTTCTGCTCTGTTGTAACTGAATCTCTTCTTGGTTCTCTCTACTCGTCTCTTGTTCTTCAATAACTCCTTTAACTATTTTAGCAACAACAATAACAACAACTTCAATTCTCTACTCTTTTTCTATGCATTTAAACTATCAATTTCATCCAATATATAGATGAGATTATGCCTCTTAATCTTATGTGTCAGGTATGCTATGAATTTTTCTTTCCCGTTAGATATTCTTTCCATCTCGGTGACCATGTCACTTTTACCTTGGTACTTGTTTTTTTCTTGGAAATAACAAAGTTTCTTTTTTCCGCTTGATCTATGCCTTATATCTTCACTCTAAATTCTTTAAATCGTTGATCATGTAACAAATCATTATACATGCTTGTAGACTCTTAATTAATGCTCTGACAATCATTAAATGTAATATGATCACATTTTGAATTAACTGTCTAACTCAGTTGAGTAACTCCTAAATACTCGGTTAAATGATCTTCAATACTCAGTGTATTATCAACTCAGTGTACTACTCATGTAATCGATGTAGTGCATCACTCGGTAACTGTAGGTGTTTGGTACTGTGTTACTTTACCGAATGGCTCAGTGTGCATTACCAACTAACCTAATACTTGACTATCTTCTTTCATCGATTGATTCTTCTTGACTCCATTAATTTAACTAAACTAATGACAACAAAAATATCTTGTAGATATAACATCACTATTATATTACTATTTAGTTATCTGAGTCAATATGTGTGATATTATAGGCATAAATAGATTATATATAGGAGATAATGATTCTTAATTCATCTTCATGTTATGAATTGTATTCTGATTAGGGATATTAGGAGGTTTTGTTGGCATTATGGTAGTTTTTGGAGGAGATCTGAAGATCGATCATTTGAAGATTCATAATTGGTTGTCATTAATGAAAAAATATTCAGTTAATATTATTAGAGTTACTAGTAAGATCTGTAAATGATCAGTAAAGGTAGGTATAGTTAACTGTGTTGATCGGTGTACAGGAGATGTATAGGAAGGATAGTTTCAGCTAGATAAAATGGTAGCGGTTGAGTTGCAAAGAAAATCAAAAGGTGCAGTCTTCAAGAAGACATTAATATTGTATGAGGAAGTCATGGTTCTGATCGCGACAGCTAATTCAATGTTTTGAGTGGATTAGGTTTTTTATGTGGAAGATAGTGTACCTATTGGGTCACCGATCTGAATTTCATGATGATTCGATTAAGGCGGTGGATCTAATGTTGACTATCATTTATGTTAATGTATATTATGTTTGGAGATGAAATGTTAGGTATGTTTGATTCTAATTTTGAGGAGGTTGATAAGTATTTTTTGCCGACCTGAATAAAAAAAATTAAGGTCTTAAACCACTTAAGAACACAATATATAAGGAGAGATAAATTGTGTGATTTAGGGTTGCGATCGTATTTTCAAGTGCAATAATCAGATATTGAAGAAACAGATATTAGTAAAGATTTAGAGAGAAAAGGAGCATAAAGGATCTGATAGGTAACCAGTGCCATTCTACAAATCATTGTCACTGTTGTTTTCCTAACAGTTGCAATAGGTTAAATCCCTTAACCTGGTAGATCCTAATAGTTCTTTATTGCAAATACTTTAACAGGGTAAATTCTTTATTGAAGGTTGAAATAATCTAGAAAGGTAGTCTCTAACAAGTCTTTTGGTACTTCTAACAAGGTACTAGTCACTTTTAATAGGGTAAACCCTAGAAAGGGTACTGTAGCTCCTAACAGGACAAACATTTTTATTGCAGTAAGGTGATTATTGGGTGTCATCCCCGCCATGGTTTTTTCCCTCTAACAAGGGTTTCCAAATGAAAAATTTGTGTCATATGTGATGCTTTTGTGGATTCTTGATGGTTTTTACTTCTATTTGATATTATTAGTTGCATGGTTCATTAGTTGGAAGTTGTTGATTAGCTTTGTTAGATCGGTGGTGAAATTTCTTAAGTACTTGTGTAAACTCATTCACCCCCCCTCTTAGTGCTTGTTCATGATAAAAATTGGTATTAGAGCTTAGTTCCTCTTGATATTAAGCTTAATCGCTTGAGAAAAATATCCCTAATAATCAACATGGAGAGTTACAGTTATGAGAAACCACTTGATAATGCAAACAGGGTAATCAATAAACTAAAATAAAAACTTAGGCACTCCCTTGCAAAACAAAGAGACCTCACTGAGAAACTAATGGAAAGTCAATATTACATTGAGAAACTATCTAAAGGAAGTGTGTCTGAAGAATCTGAGGAAGCAATTGTAGATCTGAAGGATAAGAACAATGGACTTAAAGAAGAGTTGGCCAATCTGAAAAGAGAGCTTGAAATTATGTCTGTCAGGATGTGTGAAGATCTTGAAGGAGAGATGCTAAAGATGCAAAGAAATTTTTTGAAGATTCCCTAAAATATAAAGATGAAACCCTAACTAAAAATTTGGAGCAACTATTCATATCAGAGCAAGAATTAATTGTGTTGAATGAACACCTACATGGCACAAATGAAGAGAATATTGACATCACAAGAGAGAATGAGGGATTGAGGAAAGATAATGATAAGCTGAAAGAAGATCTTAAAGATACCAATGATCTACTGGATAAATTCAATAAGAGTTTTTCTAAACTTGATGAAAAACTAACTAAGCAGAGGAGAAATGGAGAAAATAAAGTTTTAGGTTTCTAAAATGTAGAAGTCGATGAATCATCTAGCACTAAGGACATCAACGTAGGAGACAAATCAACACCCAAGGTGAAAAATAAAACTGGTAATAGAAGGTATAAATTGGTATGTTTTAATTGGTATAAGGAAGGTCATATTGATAATATATGTTGGTTCAAACCTATTTGTCCTAATGTTAGACCTATAGGTCCTACTGCTAGATCAAATAATTCCTATGGTAGAGGTGATAACTACTATGCTAGATCTAATGCATTTCAAGAACTTGTTATTACTACAATAAGTTTGGACATAAAGCTAATGAGTGCAAGGAAAGAATCAACAATGAGTGGTCACATGGTTACAATAGTCATAGATCTAAAAATCAAGGTAACTAGTCAGATGTTACATGTTCTATTTGTCACAACAATGGACATATGGATGTAAATTGTAAATTAAGGTCAGCTAGAGGCAATGTTGGACCTTGGAATCAAACAGGTATGGATTTTTAGATCTATAAAAGAGTTGGTCATCTTGTTAGATCATGTAGAGTAAGAAAGAATACCAAAGGCCAACCGATGAAAAAAGATGCAAATGATAAAGGTAAGAGAATTGTTGATGTTGAGGAAGTCAAACGTGAAATGAAGAAGACAAGGGTAAAGAAAGGTGAAATGAAATCTTTTGATTTGTATAAGAACCCCACTGATTCAGGAAGTACAAAGAATCCATCTGTAAACTAAGTCTTTTATGACTTAGGGGGATCACTAAAAGGAAAAATTCTTAAGAACCCATATTAGTGAAAGAGTAGTAAGATTCATATGCATATTGAGATGCATATTTGTGATTTAATGATGTTAGTGAAGATAAAAGTGCTATATTTGGTTTTGTGAGTGTATATAATGGTTGTTTTTTCATAGTTGTTGTGATCAATGAAAATCACTATTTGACCATTGAAAATAATGACTACATTGTCAACTATATCGATGGGAAAGTAAATTCTTTTGTTACTTTAAATTATTAAAAATTTACTGGAGAGAATTTGTATGCATTCTAAAGTGACTGTGAGTATTTCTTGTGTGTTACTTGAGATTTTAAAGTAGTTAATTGTATTGTTTGTTGAAGAACACCTATCGGTGAAATTGGAGGTTATTGCGTATTGATTAAACATTCTATAGGAGTGTTATTCCTAAGAGATAATTCTTATCATTAAGGATACTCTTGTGTTGATCGATGTTGTCAATAAGCCAAGACCCGTATTCAAGCTACATCTATTGAAGGCTAACGAGAATGACCCTATGAGTGCCCTATCATCAATACCATTGGTGTATTTCTAACTGAAGACATTCATTTGTTCATACACTGCAAGTTGGAAGAACATGGAGCTAATGAAATCTATAATGGATTCCTCACTCTGAGCGATGATTATAAGGTGAAGGACGAGCATATGCATTTAGTTCATAAAGGTTTTACATATGTGATCAAGATTCCTGATGATTTTCATCAAGAATGGATAAGGTATGTGCTAAGTAGAGTCCATGTTTAGTTTATTTTGTTAGACAAACCTCACAAGATCACAAAGGATTTAATCAATCGTGTTAATGGATTTTGTGTAATTGGTGAGTCACCAAATGTACGAACTATTTCTGCTAATTTGGTTTCTCACTTGACCAAGATCACTAAGTAATGACTATCAAAGACATTGAATACAAAGAAGTGAGATTTTATTCAATGGTGATTGGATACAAATTTTATCAGTCCAGTTGGTTGAAAAATGTACTTGGTGGAGCAATTCATGTTGCATACAGAATGGTGAAAGAGGATGCAAATTATGACTTATGTGAAATGTTGAGGATCCAATTATTTGTGAACATGGAGAAGATCAAGAAATATAAGAAGCAATAATTCAAGTATGGTTCAATCCTAGTATGTATGTTTTTCTATCTGCAGAATCAATTTCTAGGAATAGGTCCTATTGCATGGATAAAAGATCAACCAATGGTTATGAAAATTAAGCAAAGAATCAAGACATTAGGAGATAATTTCAATACTTTCATGTGGGGATACTTTAAATATTTTCAAGGAAAAATGAACTTAAGAGAGAGAATCCCAAATAGTATAGTTGAAAAGTACAAGGATTATATTTGTTTTCTAGTAGATAAAGATACATGTATGCTACAAGAAATGAAACCTAGAACTTCTTGGTTATCAGCTATGGGTTATGAAGTAGATGGTAACTTAGTTACTATCAACTCTTGTATAAGTATCTACATCTAGTGTCAAAACTCTAAAAATCAGTCAAATTTTTGTCCAAGTTGGTATTCTGTCATGACGGTTCTGTTTGAATCTTCAAAAATTCGTGTTCTCACAACATCACTACTAGTTTGTTGTTGGTTGCAATCTGTTGACAGTCTGACTCATTGTTGTCTCAAGGTATGATTTTGTTGTGCTAGTCCAAGTGACCCATTATCTATTTTGATTTAATCATCTTTGTTTGTGCTATCCTTATCCAAAGTTGCGAGAGAAGGTTCGTTAACATTGACTCAAGATCATATTCATTGTTATCTCTCTCAGTGTTGGACATTATCTCTTTTTTATTTTGAGCTTGGACTTGGTCAGGACTTTAGATATCACTTCAACACCTGTTAGGTAATCAATTGATTCATCATACCTTCTCTTTAATATTCTAAGCAAGCGCATCAAGACAATCTTACAATGTCTAAAATAAAATGGACTAAACCTTATGGTCCTAATAATGAGGAAGAAGATATTCTTATGACAACTCTATCAAAATAGATTCAAACTTTGAAATTTGAAATCTGGGAATTAAAGGGGAAAAATGATACACCATCCAACAAGTCCTCATTAAAATTTATCTTTCCTTTTCTCTATGATCATGATCCATCCATACTTCCCTTTTCTTCAAACAAAGAGGCATCTAAGCACAAAAAACCCATCTTTGATCAAGAACAACTTCATGACCATCCTATCTTTGATCAAGAGAGTGTCTCTAAAGCCCTAAAAGATACTAAAAACACCATGAAGTCTCCCTCTAAAGGGGTTAGTAACCTCATGAAATAAAAACCTTAGGTTAAACACAAGAGGGACTTCACTCCTTTGGAACAATCTTATGAATCAGCATTGGAAGAACTTCTTGAGCATGATATCATCACATTACCTCAAGTCACATCATGTGGATTTAAATTTTTGCGAACCTATTGTGCATATTACCAAAGCAATGAACATAAAACTTCAGATTGCATGGATTCAAAACATAAAATCCAAGATCTTGTTGATGATGAAATAATCAAAGTGAAAAATCCTAATAATTCATCTAGTCTCGAGCATGATCAATATCAGGAATCCATGTCTAGAAATGGTTCACATATCACATCTACTTCTTTCACCATTCCTCTATCTCCTAAATCTTCAAAACCATCCACACCATCTCTATTGAAGAATGAGCCTAATGATGACTATGTCTACCCTCAAGGACTACCTCTGAAAGAGATCCAAGCAAATTTGCATATGACTGCAAGTCTTTTTCAGGCTTCAAAGATCATAGACCTAAAGCTTCCATGTGCTTCAATGAATATCATACCTACTCAAAATGATACTCCATTATCCTTTCAAGAATCCCTCATGCATATCAAAACTCCTACCTCATCCTTAGAAGTGACTCCATGTCAAGAGGGCAATCCACAGTGTGAAGAAACAAATATCAGTAATGATCAAGATTAAGACACCATCCATCCTTATCCAATAGTTGATCAAAGTCACATATCTCAAGATTCTCATGATGATTTTATCATCCCCTTACATTTATTCCAAGAATATAGCCCTCCATCTCCCAAGAAAGATCAAGATATCCTTTCCACCATCTCTAATGAGCCTATTAAAAATCAAGAGAAAAGTAACCTTTATACACCATCTAAAGGTCCTTATCAAGATCATATTATCTCATCATCCCCTTGTCATAATCTTCTATATCTACCTAAGAAAACCATAATTCCTCTAAATCCCTTGCATAACAATAAATCCCCTCAAGCTTCAGTTGCTCCTATCAAAGCTACTCATGCACCTGTTGATATAAAAATGAATTCTAAAGAAAAGAGCCTTGGTCATGCAGCTCACTATCAAGATGTTGATATCCCTTCCACACCTTATCTCCCTCCATTTTCATGTAAGAAACAACCTTCTCCATCCTCCAAGTCCATTCTTGGTCCCTATATCCCAAAGTTGAAACCGTCAAACCTTCCATCTATATTGGTTCCTTATATCCCTCCATCCACCATGTCGATCACTACTAGCTTGTCACTCGCTTACCCTATCCCCTATCAAGACCAACAAAGACATGAATCCTTGAACCCTCCCTATCAACCAATCCATATGAACTATCCATATAAGGCCTATTCATCCATAGTTCTCAAGTATTTTGGAAGCAATTTGGATGTGCAATAAAGAAATCAAAAATTCAAGAATCCATTTATATATGAAGATCACTATGTCTAGTCTAATCGACATGTGATTACAAAGAAAAAGGAAATATTCAAGAGACCACAAAGGTCCACTAAGCAAAGAATACTATCAAATAAAATATGGATTCCTACATCCATCATGGAAGAATTGTGTTCTAAATCATCCAAAAGCAAAGGAAAATCAAAAGCTATGTGGATTCCCAAGTCTCTTTTAAAGGACTTGGATACAAAAAGAAAATCAAAATTTATGTGGATTCCCAAGTCTCTCTTAAAATACTTGAACAAAAAGGAAAAATTAGAGTTGGTATCCAAGCTTCCAAAGTCTTGCACTTCATCTACATCTAAAAATCTCCCATCTTCTAACTCTATTTTGCATCCTCATGTCCTAAAATCCATTACCTTGAATAATTCACTCCCTTTTCCATCCATCTTGGGTCCTCATGTACCGAGATCCATATCCACTCATACATCAAAGCCTCAAGCTATTCCATCCATTTTTCCTCCATTCGTCCACTACCCTTCAAGGGGTGTGTCAATGTTGATCTTATCACCATTTCCATCTACCTCTACACAAACCCTTCAATACCCTATCCAATATCCTGCACCTACCACCTACCCATCCATCCCATATCCTTCCATTCCTCTTATCCAATCCATCACATAAATCCTTGGCTACCATCTCCCTTATCCTTAATTTCATTCCCTACCATCACCCTATCAACATCTTTAAGCATACTTTTAGTGGCCTTGGCCCATCATAACATATCTTTCAAATGAGCACTATCTAAAGAGAAAGAGACTTAAAGTTCCTCCACAAAATCAAAAGTACAAAAAAAATAAAAATAAATAAATAAAGGTGCCTTGGTGAAAACTTGGTAAATAGGCGCCTTGGTAGCAAAAGTAAAGAGAAATAAATCTATCCTATGGTGAAAACCACTTCTTGTGGTGCCTTGAATAAGTATTATGGTGAAAACCTCACAAAAGGGAATCATGTGTAATTCCTAGTGCTTGCACTCTTCACTTGGGGGAAAGTTCCTTCCATGTCATCTTATCCATCATATCTTACATCCAACTAGCCCATGAGAATCCATTTTCCTTTTAGTGAACTTGACAAGGTTGAGCCTATCCATGAATACACATGTATCCTAACATTCATTATACTTTCCATTAGCCTATTCACTTTCTCTCATCCATGGTACCCTATCATGATATTGCTTATCCCAAGTCAATACTCACTATCCATAAACATCCTTTGCACTAATCCCAAAGAAATCACTTATACCTCCATCACCCCTTATCTCAATTGTGCTATCCCATCACTATCCTATCTAATTGGCCCCTTGGTATTGTTCAAAATGAAGAACAAAAAATGTAAAATAGTTTCTCAAAGAAGTCTCTTGACATGTCCACTATTTTGGACCACATGCTTTTCATCACATCAGGTCATTATCCTATATGCTATCCAGCACTGCTCCATGAGCCTACATTGCTATATTCTTTTTTCCCTAGCTTGGGTAATCTTCATGAGACTATCCTTTAGGGTCGCATTCACCTTCTTCATCCATAATTGCATATTCACCTCATCCATCAACTTTCTAATCCATCTGTAATGTCCTCCACCTTGCTAGACATTGGGGGAAAACCAATGTGATCTTTCTTGAGAACAAGTAATCTCTAAAAGACTAAAAATTGAAAAATATCTTGAAAAAAATGATCATCTTGGTGAAAACCTGGAAAATATGTGCCTTGATGCATCAATAAAAATAAATAAAAAGAGAGAAAAAGAGAAAAATCAAAAAATCAAAAAATGGGAAATACAAAAACATTGAAAAAGAAGAAAAAGTGCCTTGGTGAAAACTTGGTAAACAAGCGCTCTGGTAACAAAAATAGAATCTCTGCCAAGTAGGTGAAAACCTAGTAAATAGGCACCTCTTGTACTCAGCACTCCATCTATCAATGCTTAGTCTTGGAAATCCTTTGCTTCAATTTGTACATAAGCTTTCAGTCACTTTCGTGACACTTTGGTTCTCTTGAAAACCCTCTTGGCTTGAAACCAACCCAGAGTCGTAGTCTAGGGGCAATCAAATCAGGTTTTTCCTTGCAGTATGAGTCAAGTCAGTTATCTTCAATCGACGTTTGTTACCAGGGTCATGGGTCCCCAAATTTGATTGTATCTTTGGCTTACACCAGAGTCAATAATCTTGTCATTTCTGAAGGACATACATGTGTTTCTCAACACCCTAATCAAAAATGTTTCTTAACACTATCTTTGGACGCATCTGTGTTTCTTAACACACATTGGATACCGCAAATGTAAACAACAGATCAATAGCAATCAAACACATCGCACTCACAAGCATGACGATGTTTCTCAACACCTCATACATATACACATCCAAATGCTTTGAAACTGGCTATAGTATGCTGAACTTCTCTTTGTATGATGTTTTTTCTCATTGATTTGCGTCAATATTTTCTTTTTCTACTAATTGTTGGTGTGGTCCCAATGATCCAACAACCTCAAATAAATTGGGTGTATGTGATAAGAGCTCCTACATTAAGGCGAAAAAGCCTCACATCCCTCGATCTTATTTACTTGTACGCCAAGGTGAGGTCAGAACTATCTCCTTGACTATTATTTCTCTGCTTATTTATGCAAGATTGCACTCATGGTTATCTTGGCATTGAATGCCTTGATATTGGTGTACTCTTGCAACATCAACTAGAAACAATGTTCAAGTCATCTTGGCTTTTGTGCCCTGATGCTTATGTTAGTTTCCCATATCTTATCCAATGAAAGTCATATTCATATTCTTATGGTCGCAGTGACACCAGTAAGGATTGTATCGACTCTGACGTTCCAAAATGCTCAATGATGAAAAATTTCAAAGCTAAAAGTTCAGTGACTACACCTTAGGTTGCATTCATGTTAGTCTTGCATCTGCATCTACTTGGTGTTGCCATCTGCATAATATCGATATCTCTCTCCAATGTGAAGGATTTGAGGCTCTAATCGATCAATCTTCCTTTTTCCAAGTGGTCAATTGTGTGTTGATTGAAGTGAAAATGACACCCTTGGCTACTTCGACTGTCTTGATTCTATTTTCAGGATTGAAATCAAAATCTGGAATTATTTTTTATGTTTGACTTTTTTAGTCAACTGCAGCTGATCACTTGCACAATTACTCTTTTCGACTCCAACCAATGGAAATCTCTCATATTTTTCTTCTAAGAAACCTATGTATCATACTTTTGGTCAATCTTGGTCAAGCAAGACCTCCCATCAAGTACAAATTATGTCCTAACAACTTATGACCTATTTCTAATCAGATCATCTTCTTCGTGCATCATTTTATCAATTGAATTGCTTTTGATCACTGGGGCACCTAGCCGGATTTCAATTTCGTTCCCGACGGGGCATGATTAGGACATCAACTTTCCAGTGATCATAATCCTCAATCAAGACCCCATCGCTTGGGGCATCTCAGCTTCATTGTATCAAATCAAGTTGAGATCATCTTAAATCAAAGACAACCTAATCAATGGTCTTACATAGTGGTGAATACACTTGAAACCAGACAAGATCGGTCTTATACGATTTTTTCATTATTGAAACCAAATACATTGATCAAATTGGCTTCATCACTTCAAATCAACTCAATTTTCTTGCTAATCAAATCTCTTAATGGTAATCAATTTCATCGCTTCAAATCAAACTAGTTATTCATTCAAACCAATCAAAAGGTTTAAGAGTTCTTGACAGATGCCCAGCTTCATTGCTCCAAATCAAATTGATTATTCTATTTATATCTTTTGATTGATCTTCATCCAATCAAGCTTAGAGTCAGTCTTTCTCGACAATAATGGTTCCATCGCTTCAAATAAAACTATTATGGATCTTCTCACTAACATATCTTTGAATCAATGCGCTAATCGCACATCAATTCAAAGAGGGGCAAATGTAATGACCTAAAAATGGTCATCTAAACCCTAGACCCCTAATCTCAATCACATATCAAGAAACCATGATCTTGATTATTCTAAGTCCTAAACCAAATAGGTAATTCATCAAATTCAAGCTAATCTAACTTGAACCCTAGGTCCTAATTAATCATCGTACTTGATTAATTAATTAATTCCTAAAAATACAATACATTGGAAGATAAACCGTAAGTTAATTATTTAATTGATATTCTAATATATTAGTTAAATAAAATTGCTAAATTGTCAATAAAATCCAAAAATGAATTAAATTAATTAATAAAAACAAAATGTGCATTAAAAATCAATCAAATCTTTAAAAATGCATGTGATGTCATCAATTTTAGTTAATTGGTTATTAAATTGGAAACAAATATGTTTTATTCAGATAACTTATTCTTATCTTTTCTCATTTTGGAAACAAAGATGCTAACTAAAAACTGATTTTGGAAGTTTCCAAACTAATTGATCAGTCAGTTTAGTCAACTAAATCTTTTGACCAATCACATTCTTTGCACATGGATTGTGCTTCCTCAAATTGAATCTAAGCCACTCATTTCTTTTAGTCTTGACTGTCTATTCAACAGAGATTTTATATAAAAGAGAAACTCTTTTCCTTCACAAGGATCCCAATTTTTAGCTATTGTTATTATGCAGTTTTCATTTCTTGAGTTTTCAAGCATTTTGCATTTCATAGCTTTTTGATTAATTGTTGTTAGTTTACTTTCAATCATGAAAACCATAATCAAGAGTACATTTCAATTTGGTGTTTTAAAAATAACAAAAACATTTCAATTTGGTGTTATAAAATCAATCTAATTAGCTTTGGAAGCAATCTTGCATTTGCATATCATATAGAGTAATCATTTCATTTAGCTTCAAAATCATTCGTTTAGAACATGTGTAGTACTATTTCTTGCGATGAACTAAGAGAAAGATTCAAATTCCTGCCTACTAGAAGGCAATAGAATGGTTTAGGTTAGTCTCTTGTTTATCTCATTTAGTTTTAAACTAACCATGTAAGGATCTATTGAAGTGTGTGTTTGCAGCTGCAGGTACCCAAAATCACATGCACAGGTACCACATGGTTGGGTGGTGTTGCTAACCTATACCACTGCTGGGGATCAGTGTACATAGATGATCTTCTTCCAGATGCAGAATTGGAGCTTGTTGCTCACTTGTTCCTTATGGCACTTTCAGTGATTTATTGTAGTCTCTTGTATTTATGTTTATGTAACTGAGATAGATGTTTTAGATGCTTACTTTCTTTCATGTTGATGTATTTGTGCTTTTTGGGTAATCGGGTGTTTACCTCCTCAATTTGTTCACTTTCGGTACTCCCTAGTGTGGAGATAAATTCATTATTTTAGCTTAGAATTTCATAAATTTTTATCTTGGGCTAGAAGGGCGGTATCTCGTATAAGTAACTATAGGCTCTCATATGTGTTTGTATAGTTTTTCGTATGGGACCTTATAGGGTCTCGTACGAGTTCATGAACACTTGTATCAGCTATTGTAGTTGCTCATATGGAAACCCATGTATACTCGTATGGGAAGATGCACATACTTGTATGACATTCCTCTGGTGTTACTTGTATGGGGACTAGAGGGCATTTTAGTCTTCATTCGGAAGATGAAAGTTGGGTTTCCAAATACCCTTTTTAGAATTACACCTTCCCCAATCAGGACATGCGTATTGAATGCTTTCACATAAGTGTATGCTCTTTGTAGTTTTCCTTGAGTTTAATCTGGTAAATGGAATTGTAAGACTTAATCACAAGAGGAATTGTACTTTGGGTTTAAAATGATTCATCGTGGAATAATGTAGTAACTGGATGAACCTGGTATGTTAATCATGTATTTAGTAATGTTTATTGGTGTTGGTTCGTGCTTGGGAGTTATTGGTGTTGTGTTAGTCTTCCGCTTTGTGCTATGATGTGCGTTATGTATTTCCTTTAAAAATAATATTGTTACCTTAGTATTGGTTTTATCCTTATTTCCAAGGATTCTTGGGCGAGGCATTACAATAGGTCCTTCTTTTTTATCTTTCTTAGAGATAGCGAGGCTTTGCATAAATTCATTTGTATCTTGTCCCAAGATAGTAAATCTTGGTTGCAAGTCTGATAGTAAGCGTCTTTGTAATACTTTTCATATATTATGGTAAATTATCATAGTGGTTTTTCCCTCATTGGGGTTTTCATGTAATTTTCATTTTTTTCCTGTGCATTGGTGTTGATTTTTTTTAGAATTATTACCTTTCATTACTATTGTTTTAAGTTAAATTTTTGGCATTAAAGTAAAGAGATTAAGTATTGTTAAAGACTGATTCACCCCCTCCCTCTCTCAATCTCCGGGTGTGCTCAACAATACTAATAGCCTAATTTATACCCTTTGGTAATAGCTTATCTCCATCCATTTATACTTTTACATTTTTTAATTTATTGATAGTTTAGCAATTATGTTTATGATTGTTTTGGAATATTTAAAAAAATACTACCCATCATGTGTTTTTTCTTGTCCCTACAAGTTTCTAGATGGAACACTAGTTGCAAAGAATTGTGCCAAAATTGATATCCTTTTTTTTCCTTTATATGGATGCTATTTATTTACTTTCATGTTGGTTACTTACTTTATTTTGATATACATATTCATGATGTTTAACATGTAAGTCAATCTAGGGGGAAAATAAAATGTTGAAATTGTTAGAATAGTCCCAAAGGATAACTTAGAGGGGGGGGGGGTGAATCAGTTATCAGTAACTTTAGTTCTTTTTACTTCTTTAACTTTAGAATACAACCAAGTAAATGCTTAATCAGATAACACAGTACTTAACACACAATTTGATTACGGGGAAACCAAATGGTAAAAACCCCGGTGGGAATCAACACCCACAATAAACTATACTTGTTTGTAGTAATCCTTGTTAGAAGATATTTCAACCCTGTTAGGAGTTGTACAATACAATGCAATAAGTATAGTGACCTAGTTAAGGGTCGGCCCCTGTTAGGAGTCTTTTACAAATAACCCTGTTAGGGGTGATGGACTCACTGTCCAAAAGCTCACTGCTTGATGGTGAAGGCTACAACCTTTTGAATAACAGATATGCACTATATCTAATGATGAACTATAGAGTAGACCTGCTGTCTTGATCAGTTCCAGTGTATTGCAATCTTTCACTTCTTCTTCACATAGACTCTTGATGAATGAACCAACTCTGATAATCTACTCTGTACATCTTTCTTATCTTTTCGTATCATTCACACTTAGT
>MU226400.1:6028388-6039669 GCA_018584345.1 Thuja plicata | reverse complement strand
AGGACTCTTATTGGAAAATTTTAATTGAGTTTTGATGGTGCAATTGGGTTGAGCATAGATAATGTTAAGGAGTAAACAAATATGAAAGAATAAATGTGTTTAGTGGATGTGATTAGTAATGTGTGCTGGTTTCACTTCTAGGGGTAAATTACGTGTTAGTTGGTAAGGAAAATTAATTCCACTAGTTCATTAATGTAGTTGGTTTTGATGTGAAATGGAATCAATGTAAATTGAAGTTGTAATGGAAATAGAAGTTGCTCGATTAAGTAATAAAATGAAATATTTAATAATGGTAATTTAATTCATTAAGGGAACCTTAAGGAATGTTCTTGTAAATGGTAATGATGTTAAGTTAGAATGTTAGGAAAAAAAAAAAAGAATTTGTTAATTGTAATTTTAGGTCATAGACCTGATTCCTTATGGGTTCCCTGGCGGGGACATTACAATGGGTGACCAAAGGCTCACAATTAAACTGGTCTATGTATTTCATATGTTTCTATTTTAAATAAATATTCACATAACAAATATCTAACTTACACAATAGTACAATCACGTCAAATATGATCATATTCAGATAATGATAATGCCCCTAAAGTAGCTTCATCATTAAGACTAGTTTCCACATCATTTGGGTGGTCCTTATCATCAATCCAATACATCCAACTATCAAGCTCAAGGCTAATGCTAGCTAATCTATCCACCTCCTTATTCCCTTCATGATATACATGATGGATATTGAAGTTTTTAATTTTATTTTATAGTTTTTCTTATATTTTTAATATACCTTCTATCCTTCCAAGGATGATCTTTATTATTCTTGATCATCTATAATGATTTTGAATCCTCCTTGATATCAATTTTGACAGCCATAGTGAAGGACTCTTTTAATTCCACACCAAAGAGAAAACATCTCAACTTTGTTATTAGTTATTGTAGACACCGTAAAATGGACAGACTTGTGACTTGACATTAAAAACACTAATTTTCATCTATTAATTAATAGTTTTATAATCATTAATTAATCATCTATTTTCTTCTAAATTCATTTCATCTATTAATTAATGGTTTTTTAATCATTAATTAATCATCTATTTTCTTCTAAATTCATTCCCCAAATCATCTAATCAAATTCCAAAAATTAATTAAATAATTAATTTTATTTAATTAATTAACCTTAATTGATTAAACTCCATTAATTAATTAATTAAAGTCAATTTCCTATAGTTTAAATTGAAAGATTTAAACTTACTAATTAAATTCTTCCAATTAAATTAATTTAATTTCATTCAAATAATGCAATTCTAAATAAAAAAGAATTCAATTATCTCACATGTTGAAAACTTTAAATTAAAAAATGAATTAAATATTCATTTATCTTCAAAGAGATAACTTTAATTAAATCACATGGGTTACTCCACCCACCTCTTCAGTTCACATGGGTTTCTCCACCCACCTCTTCAATTCTAAAAGGTGACTCAAAATTAGCTCTTCAATTAACCAAACTCTATCTCCTCTCTCCCAGTTGAAGAGGTGGATTTTACTGATGGCTTCTCCAGTTCCCTTTGATCTCAACCATTCATATTCCTATCTCTGGGATTGATCTCAACCATTCATCTCATTCTCAATTCCTATATAACAAAGCCTTCATAACCATTTGAAGGATCTAGGATTTCAAGCTCACATGCACCATTACTCTATTAGATTTGGTTCAAGCATCAAGCCATCTTGTGATCACAAAGCAATTCAACATCATATTCTTGACGCTCCCAAGTCATAGATGCTACCCACACCAATACTGAGCATCACAAACAGTGTTTCAGAAGGAGTAGAGAGAGACAATAGAAGCTTCAAGCAATTGGGTTTGCATTCATTTATTTTCCTCTTATTTGCTTGTACATTTTATTGATTCGTAGTTTCATTTTTAGTAGTTATTTCCATTTGACTTCCCCCATTGCAAATCAGTGCTACTAACCCTCATTGTTGAGTGTTACAAAATTTGATACCGCGTACATTTTGGTGAACCTGATGTGAAACAAACAACCCGAATATCCCTTGCAGACAACAGACAGATCTTTTTAGCCACGACCGTACGATTGCATAATTCTTTTCCATGTTTTTTCTCAATATCTGTGTAATTTCGCAATCGCTGGTGCTTTACCACAATTGACGGAATTTTTCCGCAATGGTTTGGTTTATTACCGCAATTATTGAAAGAGTTTCGCAAAAGTTTTATGTCTCTATTCACAAGTCTTTTCTCTTGCTTTGTGTCGCAATCGTTCAATCGGTGCTGAAATCACCATCCTTTAACCGCAATTGCACACAGATTGCCACAATTGACCGATCTGTGTCGCAATCGGTGGTGCTTTACCGCAATTAGAATTAGTTTGCCGCAATTGCCAAAATTTCACCACAACTAATTATTCTTTTTTGCAATTTCCAGTGCTTTACCGCAATCGCCATAAATATTGCTTATCTGATCCAAATCCTCTGTATATCAATTTTTAATCTGACATTTTCTTGTTCTCTATGCAAGACTGGATAAATCATCGAGAACAGAGAAGGGTAAGTCTTTGTGAGTATCAATCATTTCAAAATATTTTTTTCAAAGTTTCACATACTCTCATTTGCAAATATTTTTGTGGTACTGACTTGTCTAAACAAAGCAAACCTAAAATCAATCCACTTGTCAATTTGGTGCTTAAAAAGAAAATTGCATGCAATCATCTTGAACCTCACATTTACAGATTGGTGTTTTAAAATTAACGTGGAGGTTAAGAATTGAACAAAGGCAAACAAACATTTCAAATTTGGGCATTAAAATTGAACAAGCAATCAACACCTACTTTTGGGCTTAAAACTGAACACTTGTGCTTGTATGGTGGTTTAGCTTAGTTCACATTTCAACTTTGGGGTTTAAGCGATTAACCTTGTGTCTTGAATTTTTGGTGCACTTGCACAACCTGTTAGATTAAACACCTTTATACTTTTTAGAAAGGCCTATCAGGGGAATCTGCTTCTTCCTCAGAGAATGACCTTAAACTAATAATCCTTCTGATCGGTATATAAAAAAGACGCAAACCAAAGTTATGTTTTATATCTAGCCAAGCTTAGGCGAGGTGTGTTGATGATAGTCTGGATCGGGTGAATATCCCTAAGGAGCCAGCGTGGTCAACTAGGCTCTTAAGTGAGTCACACACATACAAACTAATTGGATAGACATCACAAACCCTAATAAAACCTATTAATTAGAGGCCAACCCAGTTTACCTCCAAACATATACCTTATTATAGTGCAAGGGGTTGTAGAATCTCCCCCCAAGATTCTCAACATATGTGTTCCAAGATATTTGTGTAGTGAAAGAGATCTTCACTATACAACAACAACATCTGGAAATGAAAAAAACACAGGTGCCTACATCATGGACCTTCGTGTCCTAGTAGTGTGAAAATTGATGTGTGAGCTAACGAACATTCAAGCATTGGGCCTATAATATTGTATTTTGAAACCATTAACTTAGAATAATCTGAATGTTCATTATTGAGACCTCGTGATAACATTGCAACTTGAAAAAGTTGTAGAACATGCACATTCCAATCTTAAATCTTTTAAAACATATTATCTATTGTTCTTTCTCTTTGATCAGTTTCCAAAATGCATGAAAACATCAAAACTGTCAAAACGAGTCAAACGTGTTAAAGTCTAGGGTTGTCAACATCAAACTATTCTGCAAATCAGAAGCCTTGTTCCAAAAAATCAGAATTTTCAGATAGTGGGGCCTATTTTTGAGTCCTTTTGAGACTGTTTCCATTTTGCCTCAATTGCCCGCATTTTGCCGCAATTGACAGAAGTTTGCCGCAATCGTCAGTTTTATTTCCACACTTGACCTGTTTATTACCACAATTGGTGATAGATTACCGCAATCGACCAGTCACTTTACCTCAATCAGTGGATTTTTTCCGCAATTGATCAAGGACTTTTTAAATACCTATTTTGACCTAAAAACCTTGAAAATACTACCCATTATGTGTCAAAGACTAGTGTCTATCCCAGAAAAATGTGAAGAACATTATGTGAATCTCTAAACATTAAATATCATCCATTCTTTGAAATCACAATTATTGTCCAAGCATTGTTAGTTTGAAAGTTCAGACTCAAAATATCTTGATCTCGTTATCTCAAAATCATCATTATCTCTATCAGTGACTTTGTCCCATGCAAAGGTCAGCAAATATTATTCTTACATCATCAAAACTTTGAGATCAAGATAAATCAACATCTGTCCTTAGAATTACCCTTGTCCAAACATAACTCAGACTCTCCTAGAAAGGTTATCCTTTTTTGTTTGCTTTATATCACTTATTTTAGTCACAAAATCTGGACCACGCTATGTCTCAAACACCTTATGGAGGGTCTTACACAAGGTCGAAGGCTAAAACTCAACTTGATGAGTCTTATATCAACTGATTCCCCGCTTGGGAAATAGAGTGAGAGGATGATCCTTTCAGAAATACCAGTACTGCTCTATTCATTGAGAATCCCCATGGGTCATCTTTGTTCCAAAATGTCACAGAAGAGGAGCTCAAAGATATAGAGAAAGATGCCTATTCCACGCAAGTGGTTGACCCTGTTGTAGAGAGGAACCCTAAATGTTTCTTAGCCATGTTGATAATGAAGGTGTCCTTGGACTTGGTAAAACAAGGTGTCCTTGTAGATCCTACCCAAATGAATACAAACAAGATTGCAATGGACAAAGATAAATGGTAGAATAAAAACAAAAATGTCACCAGTGATGGTGTCATTGATGTGAAAATGGTCAACTATGCCCAACCCAAAGTGTCACTGCAAGGTGCACCTACAGCTAACCAACAACCCATGGTTCACACTCCACAAGCATACACTCAAACTCAACCACCCCCTGTCCAAGCAACCACTATCTCAAACAGACAGCCACAGGCACAACGTCAACCATGGTTTCTATTTCCAAAATGAGATTTCACACCATTAGGAGATTCAAAAGAATCAACCTTAAGAAAGCTGATACAATCCAGCTATATCACTCTCCCTGAAATCAGAGAATATGAACATGGTGCAATAAAACCAAAGTGGTACAATGATAATGATTTCTTTGAATTTTATCAAGTGAAGGACATAAGACACCCAGTTGTTATCGATTGAAACACGCTATCCAAGATCTGATTGACACAGGGGTCATTGACATAACCAAAACCCAAACAAAAGGCACCATTGATCATACGATATTCAATGACACATTCCATGATTACAATAAAGGGAAAACCTCTAGGTCTGGTGGACAGTCAAAATAGGTCAACTACACTTATGCCAACAGTGACAACACTATCAATTGCCTAAATCCTTCAGATAGCCATATGGCTACCATCACTATCAGAGACCAAGGTGCCAAATGTGTTGTAACCACATGTCATACAAAAGTTGTCTTGCAAGGAGCACCTTCCTCATCTGCTACACCAGTCAACCCTCATGCAACCTCAGATCCACAGACAAGCCTAGTGGATCAGCTAAAGCGCATGCCTACCCAAATATCCATGTTTGACCTCTTGCGCATATCCCTGCAGCACAAGCAAGCATTAGACCAAGCACTTCAAAAATCAGTTGTCCCAAGGGACATAACACTGGAGAACTTCCAGATAATGGTGAACCATATAGCTGCAAATAAGCATGAAAACTTCACAGATCATGATGTGGCACTGCATAAACCCTTGCATAATGATCCCTTGCACTTACTTATCCAAGTCCACAAAAGTGCAATCCATAGAGTCCTCGTTGATGGTGGAGAAGGATTGAACATATGTACTCTAAAGGTCATCAAGCAACTAGGCTACTCTGGATCCAGTATTAATGTCACAAGAAGGATCAACATCAAAGCCTATGATGAAGAGGAGAGATCTACCAAAGGTATTATCATTCTACCAGTTTGGATTGGCCCAGTTGTCAAGAACACTCCCTTCCAGATCCTAGACCTAGAGTTGGGATACAACATGTTACTAGGGAGACCATGGATACATGAGATGCAAGTTGTACCCTCCACATACCATCAGTGCATCAAGTTCCCATACAAGGGGACATAAATCATTATAGAAGGAGATCCAAACCATTCCAATACTGTAATGTTGTTCAAACCAGTAATGACAACCAAGTTCCATCAAACCAAGAGGCAAGTATCCCTTCTGCATCGAATTCAATTCCCAAAGATATCATAAGAAGAATGGGAAAAATATCTATTACTGACAAGGGATGTGGTGAATACAACTATGAGAAAGATTTCACTATCAAAAACATGCCTTAGAGCCCAAGGACATATGTCATGCCACAACCAGCTATTACAATAGAAACCCCAGAACCTATTCTGTTCAGGTGTCCACCCACAACCTTTGTTAGATAATTGCAGAAGAGAACCCATTTGATCCAGATATCAATACATGGTTGTATCAAGATCCACAAGAGACACTTCAACAACCCCTACCCATATCAACCTATGGAGATGGATATACAATGCTGTAAAGGTTTGGGTATGATGGTACAAATGATCTAGGAGAAATACAACAAGGTTTAATGGAACTATCTATCCCGCCAACCTAGAGAAACAAGAGAGGGTTAGGCTATGGAAAAAAAAGAACCAGTCCTATCACCTAAGACATACCCGTTGATCAAGAACAAATAGAAAATTTACACCGAGGGCAAAACCCGGAACACATCTTGATCAGAAACATAATTCAACAGTTGTTGCTAGCCAAAGTGGGAACCTCTCAGTCCCGATTAACCCTCAACCAAGCAATCCATGATAACAAGGGAAGTGAGACATCTGATGAGTGTTCTAGCAAAACTAACTCCCACAAGTATGATTGGAGATCCATTCATGACTTCAAGCCATCAATCCCAGACTATTCCCCTCGGTCAGCAACCACCATACACCTTGATGATCTGTTTGACCAATTAACCATAGACAACCAACCCTGTATTGATAAACATATCAATAGAAATTCATTAGGTGGTGCGTCCACATCATAGTCTAGGTTTGTTGAAACCATCTCCATTATCCCATTCAACCAAACAGAGTCAACGCACCATGAGGACCTATGTCTTGTACACCCAAAACTGATAGAGTGGGATCAACAAAGATGCCCTGATATGGATACCTCTGAGAATGATGAGGCTATTGCAGACTTCATGAGACTTAGAAATGGAATGCCATCAGGAGACCATCGAGCAGGTTTCTCCATCAACCTTGATAGATCAACATATTTTGGGGAGGAAGCTCCTCTTTCCAGTCATCAAAAATAATTGAAAAAGAAAAAAGAATCGTCAGTAAGTGAAAACTGAAAGGCGCTTACTGGCACAAAAAATGATAAAAAGACAAAACAAGACGTATCTTCTAGTGAAAACCTCACAGAGGCACTAGAAGATGGAAAGCAGGAACTCCTCCCCTCAATAGAGGAAAATTTGACATTATTAGCAGAGGAAATAGAAGAAGTCAACTTGGGTGATGACAAGAACCCAAAGAACATCTACTTAGCAAAACACTCACCCTAGAAGAAAGAGAAAAATTCATCAGTTTCTTCAAGGAAAGGAAGGTCAATTTTGCATGGTCATACTTAGACATGCTAGGGTTAGATCCAGAGCTGGTGCTACATCATCTTCTATTGCTACCCAATGCCAAACCTGTCAAACAAAAGCTGATAAAGATGCATCCCCATGTTGCATTACTAGTCAATGCAGAATTGAAAAAGCTCCTAGATGCTAAGTTCATAAGATTGATCCCATATGCAGACTAGATATCTAATATGGTACCAGTTACCAAGCACAATGGTCAGATTCACATTTGCACAAACTTTAGAGATCTTAACAAAAATTTTCCCAAGGATGACTTTCCTTTTCCTAACAGTGACATGATAGTAGATCTCACCTCAGGACATCAGATGCTATCACTCATGGATAGATTTTTTAGGGTATAATCAGATAAGGATTGCACTGGAGGACCAACACAAAACAACTTTTACATGTGCATGGGGCACCTACTATTGGAACATCATGCCATTTGGTCTAAAAAATGATGGAGTAACATATCAAAGGGCCATGACAACCATCTTTCATGATCTCATCCACAAGACAATGGAGGACTATGTTGACGACATACTTGCCAAGTCAATGCCTAGAAAGGATCATCTATAAGTATTGGGACCATCTTTGATAGAATGCAGGAACACAAGGTCTATTTAAGCCCAAAGAAATGTGCATTCGGGGTCACAACATGGAATCTATTGGGATTCATAGTGTCACATCAAGGCATAGAGGTAGACCTAGAGAAAGTCAAAGAAATATTGGAAATGCCACCTCTGACCAACCTAAGGAAACTAAGGGGGTTACAAGGAAGGCTCCAATCTATCAGGCACTTCATAGCCTAGCTAGTAGACAAGTGATATCCATTCCAATTTCTACTACACAAGGACATAAGATTCATATGGATAGAATAATGCGAACAAGCATTCCAAATATTTAAGGACTATATACTCAAGTCTCCCATATTGGTGCCACCCATCCAAGGTAGACCTTTACTTCTATACATCTCAGCAACTGAATCAACATTAGGTGTACTCTTAGCACAACATGATGACACAAGCAAGGAGAGAGCTATCTACTCTCTTAGAAGAACATTGGTAGGCTATGAGCTCAACTATATGTCAATTGAAAAATCATTCCTAACAGTTGTCTTTGCTTCCTAGAAGCTGAGGCATTACATGTTAAGCCATCAAACAAAGTTGATATCGCACAGTTATCCCCTCAAGTATCTACTAAGCAAATCAGCACTCATCAGATGACTAGCAAAGTGGGTGATGATCCTAAGAAAATTTGACATAGAATATGTAGACAGAAAAACCATCAAATGGAAAGTGATTGTGGATCAACTAGAAGAGGCATCTATTCAATATCATCATCTTATCATATCTAACTTTCCATATGAGTCTCTCCTTACACTCCAGCTAGAAATAGAGGTATGGAAACTATACTTTGATGGGTCATGCACGAACCATGGTGCAGGAGTGGGGATAGTACTCATCACTCCAAATAGTGATGCAATTCCAAATATTTTAGACTCAACTTCCCATGCACAAACAACATAACCGAATACAAAGATCTAGTCATCAGAGTAAAGACAACAATACAATGGAGAATCAAGAACCTTAAGGTCTATGGATATTCACAGTTGGTCATTAGCCAAGTCAACAATGACTATATGACAAATGATGAGAATCTAATACCATACAAAGAACATATGGATATGTTGTGCACTAAATTCCAATACATCTTTTTTGAGCAAGTATCAAGAGCTCAAAACAAAGCTGCAGACGTGATGGCTACCATAGCATCCTTGATTGATATGCCAGTAAACAAAATCAGATTCAAGTTTCTAGTGGAGTAACTCATGATGCCATCACATCAAGCACCAATCACAAAATCAGAGTGTGTCCTTGTTGGTCCTGAAACCCCATGGTACCATGATGTGTATAATTACCTCCAAGGTAGTGTCTTACCTCCCAACTTATCTAGGAACCAAAAAAATTCCCTCATCCACCAAGCCTCTAGGTACACCATTCTCACAACTACTCTATATAGATGAATTCTAGAATAAATTCTATTACGATGTCTCACTTCCACGGAATTCCAGAGAGCTATGTATGAGGTACATGAAGGAATTTGTGGAACCCACAGTGTGGCAATAGCTTAGCTAAAAAGATCATCCGCATGGGATACTACTGGCCCATAGTAGAGACAAATGTAGATAAGTATGTACAAAGGTGTAGGCAATGTCAGATTCATGGAGACCTCATCCATGCACCAACCCAAGAACTAAATCCTATCACTTCACCATTACGATTTTCTATGTGAGAATTTGACCTAGTGGGCAAGATTACACCATCTTCAACTAATGGACATAAATACATCATAGAAGTAATAGAGTACTTCACTAAATGGGTGGAAGCAATTCCCCTCACCTACATAACTAGAAAGCAGATCTCAATGTTAATACTCAACAACAACATCTGTCGGTATGGAATTCCTCAAACCATCCCGACGGATCACGGTACAGCTTTCCAAACAAAGATGTTGAAGAACTCTCTGAGAAGTTCCAAATCAAACAAGGTTTCTCTTCATTGTATTATCCTCAAGGGAATGGCCAAGTTGAGGTGCAAACAAAACCATTTTGAAAATCTTGAAGAAAACAGTTAACAAATCAGGGTGAGACTAGCATTTACAGCTTAGTCCTGCATTATGGGCATACAAAACTAGCATGAGAACACCTATAAGAGCCACTCCTTTCTCCCTAGTATATGGATCGGAGGTGGTCTTACCCCTCAAACTAGAAATCCCATCCCCAAGAATATCATTGAAGAACCTGATTTCAGATGAAGACTACAAAGTAGCAAGGCTCGGTGAACTGGAACTATTAGATGAAAGAAGAAAAAATGCATTCAACCACTTACAAGGCTATCAGAATCACCTTAGAAGTAAATATCATAAGAAAGTGAGGCCACGTACCTTTGAGGTAGGAGACCTCATCCTCATGGAAAATCAAAAGAACCAAGCAGAGCGAGTGATACCAGGAAATTTCAAACTTAACTGGCTAGGACCATATGTCATTATCAACTCTACCCAAAGTGGGGCATGTATGCACCCTAAAATGGTCGCCTAGACTATGGGCCCCATTTATCATTTATCAATTTATCAAATTTCCTGAATCACTGCTTTGCAACATTTTCAATTCAAATCAATTTCCTTGATCAAATCTTAATTAATTTAATTATTTCAATATTTCCTAAGGTTTGATCATTTTTATTTAATTAAAAGATTTAATCTCCCTTTTAATTAAATAAAATTCATCTTATTTAATTAAATTAAATTCCTCCCATTTAATTAAATAAAATTCTTCTAATTTATTTAATTAAAAGAAAACCCCTCTTTTAATTTAATAAATAAAAATCTCCACTTAAAGCTCTTTTTTTGATGAAAAATGAAATAAATTAAATAAAAATCTCTTTTTCTTCATATCTTTCTAAGTGGTGGGCTTTTTGTTTTTAATGAGCACATGGATCAACCAAGATTTAATCTCCACCATCACTCATTTCTTTTTGCCTCTTAATCTCAACTGTTCACTTTCCTATAAAAGGAAACCTCTCCTTCTCATTCTCATATAGAATTTTTATGTATTGTTATGCTGCAGGTTTGGAGAGCAATTTTGGAGGAG
>MU226400.1:6006798-6020449 GCA_018584345.1 Thuja plicata | reverse complement strand
AATTAATTGAATTAATTAGGGCTAGGGGATGACATAGGTCAATTAGGTAATGCTTAATTACTTAGCTGATATGTCCTAAAAGGCACTAAATATGATTAGATGTGTTAATCAGATTTAGGTGTCTATATTTTGCCCCTCTTCGACATAGCATTAGAATAACACTATTTCAAAGATGTTTAAAACAATAGACAACGCGAAGATGTGGACGTAGGCAACAAAGTTGCCCCAGAATAATGATTAGAATAGAGTTAGGATAGGATGACTAGGATGATGCCCCCTTGAGAGGGTGACAGGGAGAAAAGGCAAAGCCCTGGCAGCATCTCAAAAACAGACGGCCAGGAGAGATAGGATAGAAGAAAAAGGAAGGGGGAATAGAAGAATGAGGGATGGGATAGTCAGGTTTGCATTAAGGATGAGGGGTTAGGTGTGAGACAGGATTTGATTAGACTAAAAAGGAAATGCTATGCTGGGGAGGGGATGGGGGGATTTTTTCTTGAAGCTTGAGCAAGGGGTATTCCAGGATGGAATACCGCCATGTAGTTGAGCACTTATTTTGATATAGAAACATTAGAGACCATGCTAAGGTTACTAGGAACATAAGGCCTTGTCATCGGTGTTGTAGAGGACTAACACAACAAACACATGAGGGTTGCCCCAACATCACACATGGGTCCCAGAAAAAACCATGATGTAAACGATGCTGGAAAAGCCCACAAGCAAATGACATTTCCCAAGTGCAGCATGCAAACCCAAATGGATTACATACATGCAAGGGTCATATCCGACTGACTCACAAGTAGAAAACAAAAAAGATCAATTTCCCTATCCCAGGTGCATCCATTCACACCGTACCATGATATAAAGAATCATGGCAACTTTGAGGAGGAGAACAACTGAAAGAATCAGGAATGATAACCAAGAACCAAAATCAAATTTCAAGATCAAAAATTCAATAACAAGATGCCTTTTGCCAAAGAGATCAATGATATGGGATAACGATTGGATTAAGATTAGGTCAAGAGGAAGAATACATCCTAAAAGAACCCAGTGATGATGATGATCTAGATTTAGGTCAATGAGAGGAAGGATACATCCTCAAGGACCCATTTCCAGAAAGATGATTGGATTTAGGTCAATGAGAGGAAGGATACACCCTCAAGGACCCATTTCCATGGAGAGGTCATGTGTGTATCTAATTGGCCAAAAGATGTGATGATGATCAAATTTCTAAAACAAGATTTTGTCATAAGGAACTTGCTGAAGCACAGGATTCAGAATGGAACTGGATCACTTTCTGCAAGGAGATCAACCAAGGATGTGAGATATGTATAATCGGGACTAGATACAAGACTAGACTGACAAAGACACGATATTTACTGGACTGAATCTCAAGGATTGGGATAGGACAATGTATATACAAATGGGACAGATGATTATATATAGGAAGGATATGTACAAAAGCTCAAGATTTAGGATAGGAGGACCAATGCTGACTTATACGAGTGATAATGGAACATCTAGGAAATATAGGTAAGGATTAGGACAAAGTGTAGTGGAATGAATGAGATGGAGGAGAATGAGAGTTTGATAGATAATGATACGGCCCACTATGTGTGACGCCTGATTGCCAGGTTTTCACCACACATACTTGTCCAAGGCACCTGATTGCCAAGTTTTCACCATTGGACGAGTGACTTCTCTTGATCTTTTTTTTTTCTTCTTTTTATTTTTTATTTTATTTTTTTTGCTATCATCAAGGTGTCTGTGTACCATATTTTCACTAAGACAATGAGTTTTTCAAGACTTTTTACAATGTTTTTGGATTTTTCAGATTAATTGGAATAACTGATCAACTGTTAGGCATAGAAGCACCTGAGATGAATGATATTGATTGGATCATTTAGGGGTTCTCCTTCAGGAGTAGATAACTAATATGCCCCAGAACCAAAGCATGTAGTGACAATATATGGGCCTTGCCAAGTAACTTCAAACTTACCCTTTTTTTCTCGATTAGCGCCCACTTTCTAATTCTCTTTGAGCACAAAGTCCCCTACCTAGAACTAACATGGGTGAATCTTCTTATTATAGATTCACTTTAATCTATTCTGATATACAACCAAGTGGTCATATGCTTGCTAGCACTTTTCATCAAGGAGATCAAGCTGTGTGAGTCTTGCTACTCTGTAGTCTTCATCTGTGATTAGGTCTTTGAGAGATACCCATAAGGATGGTAGTTCAACCTCAATTGGTAAGACAACCTTGGCACCATAGACAAGGTAATATGGAGTGGTGCCTATGGGAGTGTGGAAGGAAGTGTGATAGTCCCAAAGGGCAGGATTAATTTGGAGGTGCCAGTCACAACCAATATCATTGACAACCTTCTTTAGGATTTTTAGAAGTGTTTTGTTGGTTGCCTCAGCTTGGTCATTACCCTGTGGGAAATATGGGCTAGAGAAGCGATGATGGATGTGGAGGCGCTCACAAAGATAGAAAATATGCTGATTTTCAAATGGCGAACCGTAATCTGTGAAAATGGTGGATGGAATGCTAAAGAGAAAAATGATGTGGTATAGGATAAACTTGGACATTTGTATGCCTATCGTAAGGGTAAGTGGGATTGCTTCAACCCACTTAGTAAAGTATTAAGTTGTTGTGATGATAAATTTGTGTCCCTCAGAGGACAGGGGAGTGATCTTACCAACGAGGTTGAAACCCCAACATGAGAATGGCCAAGAAGGCACAATAGGATGTAGCTCTTGTGCTGGTGCATGGATCAGATTTGCATGCTGCTGACATGGTAAGCATTTTTTTACAAATTCATAGGCATCATGTTCCATAGTAGGCCAATAATACCCAAATCTAAGAAACTATTTAGCTAGGACCATGCCACTTGTGTGGGCACCACAGATTCCAGTGTGCACTTCTCGCAATGCCTGGGCAGTTTCAACTTCATCTAAACACCTAGAGAGAACATCATGATAACTGCGACGATATAAGGTGTCAGCTACAATAGTATAGCGGGAAGCTCTTCGAATAAGGTTTTGGCATTGGGTGTTTGTTAGATGGGGGGATATGATACCATTCTTTAGATAAGCATGGATGTCATGGTACCATGGGGACTAAGGACCAACCAAGACACAGACCCGATTAACGTCATCACTCTCATAAGCTGGCGCGTGAAGTTGCTCAACCAAGAACTCGTACTGTGTTGCATCATGTGGTATTTCTAGAAGAGACCCGATTGTAGCCATTACATCGACAACTTTGTTTTGTAGACGTGGCACTTGGGTGATTTGTAGATTGATGAAATACTCCTTCATTTTATCTACCATCTCTTTGTAAGGTAACAACTTATCATCTTTTGTTTGGAATTCATCTAACACTTGCTTTATGATTAGTTGAGAATCACCAAAGACTTGGATATCTATGATGTTCCACTGGATGGCCATGCTGAGTCCTATAATCAGTGCCTCATATTCTGATATGTTGTTAGTGCAAGGAAATCCCAATTTGAATGATTTTGGGATGTAGTCACCTTGTGGGGTAACAAACAGGATTCCTGCCCCAGAACCATGAGATGTATATGAACCATCAAAGAATAACTTCCAGACTGGTTGTTCTTTGATCATGCATAGATGTTCATTGGGAAAATCCATGACTAACGGATATGCATCGATCAATGGTGCCTCTGCTAATTGATCTGTGATGAATTAACCTTTGACGGCTTTTCTGTCGATATATTGGATGTCAAACTTGCTGAGAAGCATTACCCATTTAGTCATGCGGCTTGTGAGAGTTGTTTTAGATAGAAAATACTTGAGTGGGTCTAATTTTGATATAAGCTTGACTGTGTGACTGAGCATGTAGTGATGAAGCTTTTGAGTGGCAAAGACCACTGCTAGACATGCTTTTTCCATTGGTGTATAATTTAGCTCATAACCCACCAAAGTGCGGCTGATGTAGTAGATAGCACACTCTTTTCCATTGTCATCTAACTGGGCCAGGAGTGCCCCTAGTGTTGTTGTTGTTGCAGATATATATAATATGAGGGGTTTTCCTGGTGTAGGTGGCACTAGAATAGGTGAATTTTCTAGATATTCCTTGATTTTGTTGAAGCTTCTTTGGCATATAGGATCCCATTTGAAACTATGATATTTCCTCAGCAAATGCATGAAATGTTGGCATTTGTCTACAAGATGTGATATGAAGCGGCACACTAATTGAAGCTTTCCTTGTAGACTGCGCAGCTATCTAAGTGTCTTTAGCGGAGGCATTTCCATGATTGCTTTAACCTTTTTAGGATCTATCTTGATGCCACGTTGTGATACAATGAAGCCAAGGAGATTTCCTGATGTAACTTCGAAGACACATTTCTTTGGATTTAGCTTGAGACCATAATGTCAAAGTCGATCAAACACTGCCTCTAGATCATTTAGGTGATCCATTCTATTTTGTGATTTAGCCAATATATCATCTACATAATCTTCAAGGATCTTATGGATCATGTTGTGAAAGATGACGATCATGGCCCTCTGAT
This sequence comes from Thuja plicata, assembly GCA_018584345.1. NCBI lineage: Eukaryota > Viridiplantae > Streptophyta > Pinopsida > Cupressales > Cupressaceae > Thuja > Thuja plicata. Next base: position 6,015,912 of record MU226400.1, on the reverse strand, counting down.
ATGTTGCTCCAGTGTTCTTGAGCCCAAATAGCATCATGTTGTAACAGAAGGTACCCCATGGGGTTGTAAATGTTGTCTTATGTTGATCTTCTTCTTATATACGGATCTGATTATATCCTGAAAATCCATCCATGAGAGACAACATATCATGTCTGGCAGTGAGGTCCACTATCATGTCGATATTAGGCAATGGAAAGTCATCTTTTGGACATGCTTTTTTGAGATCTCGAAAGTCGGTGCAGATTCTGATGGAGATATCCAACTTAGAGACTGGGACCATATTTGAAATCCAGTCTGAGTAATCTATCACTTTGATGATTCTAGCTGCTAAGAGCTTTTCAAGTTCTATTTTGACCATTAATGCAACTTTGGGATGCATTTTCTAGAGCTTTTCTTTGACAGGTTTAATGTTAGGATCCACAGATAAATGATGTACTACAAGTTCTGGATCCAAGCCAGGCATGTGAGAGTAGGACCATGCAAAGATGTCTGGATATTCTCTTAAAAGAGCTGTGAAGGCCATTTATTCTGCTTCTATCAAGGATGCTGCAATGTGAGTGAGGTAAGGCTGGTCCTTTGTACCTAGATTAATAGGCTGGGTTTCCTCGATGAGAATAGATGATTGTTCTGACCTGTAATCATGGATGATAGGGAGAGGAGAATCTCCATCTCCTGGTGCCTCAAAAAGGTTTTCACCAGGAGATACACCTTTTATTTTTTATTTTTTCTGATCTGATAGTTCCCTAGAAGGGTTTTCACTAAGAGATACATTTTTTACTTTTTTATTTTTTATTTTCAATTTTGTGGCTAGAGTCCTCTCCCCCAAAGTATGCTTTCAGGTTCAAGGTGTATACATGTGTGGAAGTCTACCCCCAATCTGGTTGTTGATCTGTAGCTCCCATGAAGTTTAGGAGCGCGGCCATGCTTTCGAACTCATCTATCAAGATGATGCTTGGTTGGTCCCAGTTAATGAGTTCGAGATGGAGGAGTGGAAGGTCAATGAAGTGGAGGGATAATTGGCGAAGGACAAAGTTACCAAGGAAAATTTCATCATCAATATCGTCATAAGCTCTCACAATTTTCTCTTTTAGGATATTTTTGAATTTGCATATGTTACCCAAGGGAATGTAATAGGCTAGACTGGTTTCCTTAGTGCCTCCAATCATGTTATGGCCAAGGCCAAATGTATCATTTTCAAATCCCAGACCAATGTTCTTTTGAAGTTTGGAGGGCACAATGAGGGCTCTCATGCCTTGTTCTTCAGAGCCTAGTCCACCTCCTTGATAGTTCCACTTTTTGGTGACCAATTCGTGAGCAGAGGGATATTTATCTTTGAAGTGATTCAGGAGGCCACTATTAGGAGGTGTGGGATCTTTGTAGAGCCATTGATTGATATCAGGTGTTATTTCCTGGCTATTCGGAATGTCATGAGAAAGAAAGGTGGTAGGACCCAATTGCATTAGTTCAAGTGGCTTTTTCTCAATGTAACTAGATGGATGCCCATGGGTATGTGGATCAGCCGGGAGGGCTCCAACAGTGAAGGCATCAGTTTGACTGTATTCTTCACAGCCTTGGTGGTCGATCTTGACAGTGGATAGAGTGGATGCAAGGATGGTGTTTGGATTTGGAAGGGTTGTGGAGGAATCGGTGATAGATGTGCCAAGGTCAGTCCCAGGACAATGATTTGAATCTGGATGGGAGGCTTCCAATGCATGGTAGTATGTGAAGGGCTTGGGATCTGCATGGATAGTGATCTCAACTCCATTGTGTGGAAACTTGATACATTGATGATAGGTAGAAGGGGCAGTCTGCATAGAGTGAATCCACGGGCATCCAAGGAGGATGTTGTATGGGAGGTCAAGATCGACCACATGGAAAATTGTCTCTTGTACTATCAGGCCTAGTTAAATGGGCAAGGAGATTGTACCTTCTGATGTTCGTTCTAGATTGTCATAGGCTTTAATTTTGATGACATCATTCATGATATCAGCTTCAGTGTATCCTAGTTCCTTTAAAAAATTTAAGTACATAGATTCAAGGTCGAACCATTATCTATCATGACTCTCTTAACAACAAAGTTTCAGACCATGATGGCGATGCGAAGAGGGAGGATATGATCAGGCTCAACAGATGGCATGTCAGTGGGTTTAAAAGAGATAGCATAAGATGTGGATAAGTGACCCACAAGGTTTTGAAACTAATCGGGATCTATGTTGTTGGGAACACGTGACTCTTGCAAAGCTTTATTCAAGATCTCTTGATGGAATGGTGATGTGCACAAGAGATCCAAGATGAATATTTGGGCGGGTGTATTCCCTAGATGTTCCAATAAGTTATATTGTGCCATAGAGGATGAGGCAGTACTAGCACTGGCAATAGTTATGTGTCCACGATGTATGATAACAACACAATTATTATCAGCGCCTTTCACATGAATGACATTGACAGATGGCTCGACTTGGGATATACAACCGATGATGCTATCATACTCAATATGAGTGGTAGTGTTATTATTGGTATGGGCGCTTTGTTTTCCTTTGTCCTAATTTGATGTTGAAGCAATGTGTGCGTTGGTAGGTCCCGTGTTATTGTCATGGTTTGGGAACACATTTTGATAGATCTTCATATTGCTATTGGGCGAGGTTTTGTTTGTAGAATCTACTTCAATATCCTTGCAATCAATTAGGCCTTGGATGTAGTGTTTTAACTTCATGCACTTGATTGTGGCATGTCCTTTAACACAGTGGTAGTCACAATATTCATTGGCATTGAACCATTGCAATTTTGGAGAAGAGTCATCAAAAGGTTGCATCGGTGGAGGATATACTACTAGGTTTGTTGCTGCCATTCTTCAGAAAATAACATTGATAGGTTCAACCAAAGGGGTGAACGTGCGCTTAGGTGCATTTTGATCTCTTCTCAGTCTTCTCTGTCCCTACTGGACTGATATTGCATTAGTCTGATGATGGAAATGTTGGGGATTGTGTTGATAGTTGGGTTGGTTAGCTTACTGTGGATGTATGGTTTGTTGTGGCATGGGTTGGTGGTGGGTTGCTTAGTGACATGCTGAGGGAGGTGGAACTTGTTGATATTGCGGTTGCTGATAGGTCAGTGTGGGGGAATTCTATTGATAGTGTGGTGGTTGTTGGTATGCCTGCCCTAGGGAATTCTGCGGATAGTGTTGTGGCTGTTGGTATGTGGGAGTAGATGCTTGAGGAACTGCCATAACAATCTGGACATGTTTAGTGTCAATGGATCCATTAGTTATGACATTCTTGTTTTTGTTCCAATATCTGGAGCAATCATTGTTGCCTCTATCAGGTTGTGATTCTTTATAGTGCTTTATGGCACCATCTTCTACAAGACCTCTTTCAAGATCCATGCCTTTGATTCTGATGTCCTGATAGGTTTGTATACAATTCATGCACATATGATAGGCAAGCTTGGGATGAAGGTTGTTAATAAAGATCTTGATGAGATGTTTCTCAGGGGGTTGATAGGACAACCTTGTGGTAAGTTCTTGCCAGCGCTGAAGGTAATCTTCCAAAATTTCTCCTCCCTTCTATTTGGAATTACATAAATCGAGTAGGGAGAGTTCATTCTCAACATTGTGTGTGTATTGGGCCACAAACTTCTCTGATAGTTTGACGAAAGTAGAGACTGTGACGTAAGAGATCTTGTAGAACCACTCAAGAGTGGTCCCTCCTAAGCTTTTGGGAAATAGCCTCATGAGGAAGTTATCTCTACAGGCCACTTCTTGGCATGCCATGTAGAATTCTCTCACGTGGCTCACAGGATCACCCTTCCCCTGATATTTGTCAAACTTGGGTGTTTCAAAGTGCTTGGGGAAGGATATGGCATTGATAGATCTATCAAACAGGTAAGGACAAACTTCCTCAAATTTGAAGGTCTTTGCTTCAGTTCCAGCACGTAGCTCTTTTAAAGCATTCTTCATTTCCTCTCATTCTGAATTGGCTAGTGGGGGATTTTTATTTGCTAGCATGTTGATCCCGCTCATGAGATAGGGATCAAATGGAGCTGGTGAATATAGAGGGTTTTGCGGAGGGTATTGTAGTGTTTGGTCAATATAGATAGGTTGTTGGGGTGATGAGAACTGTAACTGGGGGGAATAGTATGGTGGAGGGGGTGGTAATGCATGTTGTTGTTGTTGTATCTGCTAGAAGTAGGCCTGTATCTACTGAGGTGTTGGATAAGTGATTTGAGGTGACTGTATACTTGCATTGGGTGGTGGTGCCATATTTTTAAAGGATGGTAGATAGGTGTTCTAAGGTGGAATGCCCCTAGTGGGTGAAATGAAGTAGTTGGGATTGATGGGCGCACTGTTTTGTTGTGGTGAAGGGACTAGTTGTGAGGTAGTGGAAGATAGCATAGCTAGGTAGTTGGCATAGCTGGGTTGCATCTGTTGGGTAGATATGGTGGTGGAGTGCGTACTTGAAAAAGGATTTGCAATTTGTTGTAGCACCTGTGCAATGAGTGGATTTGGATTTTGCGCTGATGGTTGTGGTTGTTGGGTAGGTTGAATAGGAGGTGGTGCTATGGTGAAAGAGATATACTATGGATGTGCATGAGAAGCAAAGGGATTTGTGTTTTGTGGCTGGGATTGCTGGGGTTGTTTCTGCTGAAGAGGTTGTTGTTGTTGGATTGGTTGTTTCTGTGGAATTGGGGGGATAGGAATTTGTGTTGAGGCGAAGGGGTTGAATTATGGTTGTTGTGTACATGATGTAAATGGATTTGTGGTCTGTTGTTGTGTAGGTATGCCCAAGGCTTGTATGGCGGCTTGGTAGTTATTCCAAGTGGATGAGGAAGTACCTTGTGTTGGTTGACTATTTTGAGGAAGTGATGGTGGAGGAATTGGGTTGAATTGTGCTTGCAGAACAACTGCTGGCATACGTTATGAGTGTGTTGTTGGCGGAGCAGGGAAAGTGGGCCCTTGTGGCACTAAGGGTTGGTTATAGGTGTTGGTAGGTGGCATGCCTATGGTGAAGTATGCTTTCTACTGTGGGTATGTTATGGAGGAAAAGGGAGGAACGGGCATGGAGATTTGAGTGCTTTGATGTTGCGAACTGGTTGCTGTATTTTGAATGGGCTGAGTGGGGATGGGTGGAATGTTGGTTTGTGGAGTGTTGACTAGAGGTGGTGGTAATTGTGTGAAAAATGTTGGGATTACTTGGGAAAGTGGAGTGACTGTGTTTTGAAGAGGCTCAGGTGCGTGCATAGCGATGGGATGTATTGCTTGTGCTGTAGATGGTGGATTAGGAGGCGGGGCTCCCATGACTGCGACCGAGGTAAATGGAAGTGTTGTGTGCATGATGGAAGGTGGGATGGAAGGTTGTATCATCTATGAGATAATAGATCCTACCTATAAGGCTCACTAAAGGGGATCGACAACTTCATTTTGGATGGTATAAGGACTTGCTCTTGAAATTCCCATAGGTTGTGTAATAAGCGTGGGTATAATCCAAGGTGGGAATTGGATTCCTTGTTGCTAAATATCGGTGAGTACTTGATTGATGTTACATCCACTCATGGCTCTTACCATGTGAACATGCACTGGATGATTGATGAATGTTTTGATAGTACTCACGGTGGGAATCTCATTAGTGTCTACCCAAATGTGCTGGATAGGTAGGTTCTATCATGGATCAAAGGAATCCATCGCGTTAGAGTGATCTATCATTGGGTCAGATGAACTAGCTGACTGATTAAGGGCCATGTCTTTCCTATTCTTAGTGGCTTGTGTGATGGTTGGAATGAAATGAATGTCCTAAATTGTTAGATGCAAGATGCAAGATAAAATGCAAGGATTGTTCTAAAAAAGACTAAGGATGATGATGCTAAGATGATGATCTAGGATGATGCTATCTATGATGACGGGGATGCTTCCTGAAAGACTAAGGATGACTTGGTAAAAAAATACTGATTAAGGATTGCTTTCCTAATGTATGATCAAGGTGGATACGATTGCCAAAACCTAGGACAGACTTGTGGTCTTCGGTTTGACGGGATTCTCGATCAATGTGAACCAACCTTTTTCTCAAGGTGATGAGGTTTCACAGATGGAGGGGGTTATCTTAGAATAGTGTGTCATTCTAAAGATACCTAAGATGATAATCTTTGACTTAGGATGAAGGGTAAGCAACTCAAAAAGAGGCTAGGATATCAAGTGAAGGATGCACTTTCTAGGATGATAAGGATTGCTAAAATTTGATGCAAGGTTGCTAGGATGGATCTAGGATTTGCTAAGATTGGCTTAGGATTAACTAGGATGGTTTAGGATTGGTTTGGGATATCTAAGGGATGGTTTAGGATTGCTAAGGGATGGTTTAGGATTGAATGCAGATTTATGCTAGGATTATGCTTTGGATGATGTGTGATGTGATTCTAGGGATGACAACTAGGGAAGTCCTAAATGCAGGCGAAGTGATCTAAGAAGAGGAAGAGTGACCGATTGTAGTGATGAAGTTGTTAGGCATACTGTGTGAAATCAAGTACGTGTGTTTGCATGAAAAATTGAATGATAGGCTAGATTGGTGGAGTGCTCAAAGTGAATGAAGGCATTGTTGGTGCAGAATTTCTATAGAAAACAAAGAATTTTGAAGTTGTACTAGACCCTCTCGTATTCCTCAAGTTTGTGGTTTTTTGCCTTAATGATTTTAGTGATATACTGATATTTCTTGGCCTCTTTGGTTATGGCCTTTTGTTCTTGGTAGATATGTGGCAAAGGAGTCTTCACTTTCGGATGCTTGGTTGAATGGGACATGAGTTCAATCTGATACTTTTGTAGGCAGTGACTACGACAAGTGTGCCTTGGATTGTTTTTTCTTTTGGAACAAGTGATGAACTTTTGGAATTTGTGAGCAAACAATCTTGCAAGAGGCAAAGCAACCTTGCAAGAAGCATGAAATGTTGATCTCCTTGGCAAAAGGACTTTCAAAACCTTTAGATTTTTGTATGTTCAAGAACTATTTTGCATGAGGTTTGTAACACTGAAAACACGTACACACACTTTCTACCTTAAGGATGCGGTGAGCTTGAAAATATTTGTCCGCATACATAGGCACACACACAAGACCTAATCAAAATATGACCACCATCAAGCACACTATGGCTCCATGATTTCATATTAGCCGACTCCAAATGCTCAGGGTGGCATGAATGTGAAAATTTCTCGAGGAAGTTACTATCTTCCTTGCCCAACCGATTATCAAGCTTTCGGGGATGGATCAGGTAGGTTGCTAGATTGATTAGTTGATAGTATTTTTGTGGTGTCCTTGTAATCAGTTTGTATGGTGTGACTCACTTAAGAGCCTAGTTCAATCATGCCGATATGTTGGGGAGTTCACCCAGTCTGGACTACCATTGAACATGACTCGCCCGAGCTTGAAAGGATATAAACGCTCTTTTGGTTAGTGCCTTATTTATATAATAGCCAAAGGATTTTACCGGTTTGGGGTCATTCTCCAAAAGGACTCGTGCTTCTTCTGGATAGGCCCCTCTAAGCAGATCTGAAGATTTATCAAGAGTAGATCTGTAAAAAAAGTTTGAACGGTCACAAACCTTTCTCTTGCACCAACGACCACGAGAACCAATGGGAGAGGATAGTGCATGAAGTGAGGTTGCGTTCTACAAAAAATTTTGCAAGTGCACCAAACACATAAGACAGGTGATTGATTTATGATAAGTTAAGCAATGTGTGTTTGATCTAAAACTGAAATGAACTCGCAAGCTTGTTCTTTTTAAGAGCACCAAAGTGAGATATTGTTTGCCTTGTTCAATTTGTCTTTATGCATTCAAGATTGAGTTCATTTGATGTTTGATTTTAAACCCAAGAGGAAATGTGTGATTGCTTTGTCAAATTTTAAAACCCAAAAAGTGAAGTGTTTGATAGTTAGTTCAATTTTAAGATCCAAAAACAAGATGTGTGATTTGATTGTTCAGATTTAAACCCAAAATCAGATGTTTGATTTGTTCATTTTCCTTAAAGCATTCAAGATTTTGTGCATGTTCATTTTAACCCCAAAAAAGAAATGTTGACTTTTTGACTTTTGTTGACTTTTTGACTTTTGTTGACTTTGATTTTTGTTGACTTTGACTTTTGTTGACTTTGAAACCCAAAACCAAGTGTGAAATTATGTGAGTACATACACTGTTCTTTTTAAACACCAAAAAGCGAAATGGGAATTTTTTAATCAAAATATTATGTGCTTTCTTACCAAACTAGATGGCTAACCCGTAGACCTGTAAAAAAAAATGAAAATAGTTAGTAAGAGTGCAGTATTGTAGGTTTACAGTGCCTTTCCCCCATGTTTTTAAAAATAATGGTCCGAGTGATATAGACCATATTTCAACAAATGGGTAATAGAGAGAAAGTAGAAAGAAGATAGAAGGAATATAGTCATCTTGTTTGTGTATTAATGATATTCGTGGAAGTGTAATAGAGAAAAAGTAGAAAGAAGATAGAAGGAATATAGTCTTCTTGCCTTTTTCAACTTGAAAAAGAAAATAAGATCTTGCAAAACATACTCAAACAACAAAAACACATTAGCTTAGAGGGTTAGTTTGCAAGCAAAACAATGAAAAGGAACCCGTGTAGTGGGTCCCACCGGGTGTGCCAGAATGTAAGCTATGAAAATTAGAATTAAGGGAGCATAATAATGAATCAAAACACTCAACAACTAATAATCTAAACTACATACATGATTGAACCAAAAAAGAAAAACTTAAACAATAAGGAAACAAGGAAGTGCAAAACCTCCTCAAAACCAAATCTAAGCTCCCCTTTTTGATGTGTTCATGCTTATGGATGTGCGCTCAAGATGTTCTCCAAGCTTCAAAGGTATGTTCTCTAAATTAACATTATAAGTTTACTCTTCAAGATTGGAATATCTAAGCTAAAACTAACATTATGATGTTGCTTCAAAAGATGGATGAAATGTGAAGGAATAAGCCTTCTATTTATAGGAAATGGGGTTGAAAATGGGTGGTTCATATGCAAAGCTGAAGAGAGGTCAGGATTCCACTAGAAGAGAGCACATGGATTGTGCTTCTTCAAGTGCATCAAATTGTGACACTTGTCACAATATTATTGGGTTG
>MU226400.1:5954429-5988782 GCA_018584345.1 Thuja plicata | reverse complement strand
CACAAATAGTGTTCATAGGGCCTAATTACTATGTGAAACATATATGCAAGAAAGCAAATCTAGGTCCATTTTTAGAGCACCAATTGGAAATGTGATCTATGAAAGAAAGAAAACACTCAAGCTAAACCCATGAGAGATTCATTTTTATTTCCAAAATCCAAATGTTATAGAGATGCAATAAAATACCTCAAGTCCAAAGCAATGCGCTTAGTAGATTTTACCTTATTGTTTCTTTTGTTGAGCTTTTCCGCGAAAGCAAGCCATGAACTCTCCAACAAGAAAGACAAGCAAACAAGCAAATAAGATATGCAATGTATATTCAACTTATGCAAACCCTAGGGTTAGATATGAAAATCAATTTTTAGGAGAAATAATAACTAGCAAATAATCCAAATGAAAACTCATATCATGCATTGAACCATGTGAAAAATAAGTGCAAGCTAATCATTAAATGCCCTTTTTTTTAATTTTGATTTTTGACCTAGTCAACAAGATTGGACCTATAAGACATGAATTTGGATCCCAAACCCTAAATATAGAAAAGAGACCCCTGTTAAAAAATAGAGAGCTTTCCCAAAATGTAAAATTTTAAGCAATATCTTTTGATTTGTGCTCTAGGGACCCTATTTATCAAAACAGACCAGTTTTTAAAGATCAGATTTTTAAGCCATTATTTGTCATCAAAAAAAAAAAAAAGTGAACATACCCCCTTTAGAATTCCAAGAGCTTTCCAGAAATGTAATTTTTTCTGAAATTTTTTTTGATTTGCAACCAGAAACACATTTTCATGAAAAATCATTAAAAAATTATAAATCACGGAAAAATGATTCAAAAAATCTGATTTTCAAACTGAGACACCTTTGACCCAATTCCAACCTGCAAAAATAAATTTAGACCAAAAATCAAAGTCATTTGGGAGATATGATCAAATATTTCAAAAAACCCTAGGTTTTGTCTTCAACTCATCCTGCACAAGGGTTAGGCTTGAAAAACTTCAATAAAATAACTATGTAAAGATTAGAAAATCTAAAAATATGAATAAAATGAAGGAAGATCAGGAGCATCATGCCCCACGGTGGGCACCAAAAATATGTGCTAAAAATGTGTCACACTTCTATGAGTCATTCCATCCAAGGTTGCTCAAGAATGAGGCCTCATTCTTGAGCAACCTTGGATAGAATGACTCAAAGAAGTGTGACACATTTTTAGCACACAGGCCATACCAACTGGAAACACCAAAAGGAGATCGGCTCCCCAGATATATAAACAACATGCACCTCAAGAGGTTCTACGCTTGAGGTCTCAATGGTTAAGGCAACTATCTACATATCTAGAAAATACCAAAAAAAACAAAAAATACAAAAGGTTACCTTGGTGAAAACCTAGCAAACAGGCACCTTGGAGACATAAAAAAAATCAAAAAAGAAAAAAAAAGTAAATAGAAACATAACTGATCTCTCAGTGAAAACCTGGCAAACAAGCGCTATTGAGTAGGTACCTTGGTGAAAACCTGGCAAACAGACACCAAGTGTTCAAATCCAACTTCACCATCAACGAACTCCAAGATCAAAAGCTTGAGAAAACTTTGCATGCAAGACTAACTACCCAAGCTATATCCATAAGCACAATCCCCTCTAAGCACCAACACTTATCCATGTTAGTACTGGTCCACCAGACTAGGGGTGATTCTAAATGTCCTGAAAAATCCCTAAAAAAATAGAAAAACTTATCAAAATCCTAAAAAGATCAAAATGTCCTGAAAAAATCAATCTTCATAAAAAACAATAAAAAAATTGCAAAATCCCAAGCAATAAAACTAGCTCGGTTATCAACAAAGCAAAGGGTGATCAAGCCAACTCAATCAATGCCAAAACCATGAGCTTTGCAAATCAGCATTGGGCCCATATGAAACAGCTTTATCAACTATCAAATCTATCAACAAAGAAAAGGGCTATCAAGCCAACTCAATCAATGTCAAAACCATGAGCTTTGCAAATCAGCATTGGGCCCATATAACACAGCTTCATCAACTGTCAAATCTATCAGCAAAAAAATTGGCGACCAAGCCAATCAATCAAAAGTCAAAACTATGAGCTTTGCGAATCAACAATGGGCCCATCTGACACAACTTGATCAGCTACCCAAAATGATCAAAATCAATCAACTAATCAATCAATCAATCATCTTACACAGTGATGGATACGCTCAAAACCAGACAAATCAGTCTTATATAAGTCACCTATTGCTAAAACCATACACAATCAAGATAACCAAGCCAATCAAGCCTATCAAGAGAGTCAAGCCAATCAAGAGAATCAAACTGAATCAAGGAACAATCAAAATGTTGACTAGGTTAGTCGTCGGTCAAATTTCAGTCTATATTTTGTGGTTATGTTCTTACGCTTCTCCATGATCCATCAAGTGAGGAGAGCAGCTATGATGGATCATGACTTATTTTCTTTGATTTTTGTCTGTGGAATGTTCACTTTGATTCTAGATCCATGATGATTTAGGATAAATGCGGTAGGCGTTGTCACTTATCTAGAAGCCACGCAGTTCCACGATCTGAGCTTAACCCTGGGAAATAAGTGGACAAACCTTTTTTGTTATTTGCTTGTTTATTACCAATAGAATCATAGCAGTATCCAGATGGTCTGAGATCTGGGTGCATTGGATTTATATCTTGGTTTTTTGGGCTTTCTTTTCAAAAGAATTAGAAATGTAGCGGTATCTAGATGGTCTGAGATCTGGGTGCATTGGATTTCTATTTTTTTTTTTGTCTTGCTTTTCAAGATCAAGATTTCATAACGGTATCCAGATGGTCTGAGATCTGGGTGCATTGGAATTCTATCTTGGTTTTATCTTTTTCGGATGGTTAGCGAGAAAAGCGGTATCCAGATGGTCGATATCTGGGTGCTTTTGGCTCTCTTTCTATTCAAATCATAGATCATATCGGTATCTAGATGGTCAATATCTGGGTGCATTTGGATCTCTTTCTTTTCAAAATATGGAATAAAGCTTAACCCAGATGGTCAATATCTGGGTGCACTAAGTTCTCTATCTATTCAATCTCTCTACTCCTTCTAGTTATCAAGAGGTCATAGCGGTATCTAGATGGTCTGAGGTCTGGATGCATTGGACACTTTGAAATTTCATAAAAAGGATGCAATGATGACAAAATTTGGAAACACGGCAGCAACTTGGGTCACTAATCCATTCTATCAATTCATATCTATCAATCGTCAATCATCCATTCTATTAATCTATCCTAGAGAATATTTCAAACTAAATTCCTTCTAACTAACACATGCATTACTCAGATATTTTGTGTATAATAGATTGCATTAATTTCATTTAAGTGCATCAGAAAACAAAAAAAAAAAGAAAAAGAAAATCAAGCATCTGCATACATGGTAATCATAATCAAATGCATCCATAAACATCTCATATAAACATGCATTTCATTAACACCATCCGGCATACACATGTCAGTATCATAGTGTATATTCAGAAAATAGAATAAATTCCATTGTAGACTGATTTAGACTTCTGAGTAAGTGGTTTGGGGTCATGTCAAGCGCCTTGAATGGGTCTTTGACTCGGATCTGGCTTTCTCCCCTGTTCTGCCCCATTTCCCACTTTTTCTAGCCTATTTTTGGTACCCTAAACTGCAGATCTAAGATTCTTGACCTTAGGGCCAAGGTTGACCTTCTGGGTCAAGGTCGACCTCAACCCTGATCTAGGTTAAGGTCAACCTCGACCTTGACCTAGGTCAAATTTGACCTTTTTCTGGCCCAAGGTCCAGATTTCATGTTTTCGGGGTTTCCGGATGTTGGGCTTCGGAAAGATTTAATTCCCACTTCTGGGTCGGCTGTTTTGGGTTTTGAAATGATGACTCTTAAATTATATTTAACATAGGTCCTCTTCTAGGGGTATAGGTCTAATGGGAATTTAATTCTTCTATGTAGGCCTCTCTAGAAGATTGTGCCCTAGATTTGTATATAAGGAAGCTTTCTCCTCTCATTTTCTCTAACCATCATCAAGAAAAACCATCAAATAAGTGAAAGATAAGGAGAAAGATTTGAAGCAAGCCAAGTAGCCATTGAAGCATTCATCTATTTTCAAGCATTCAAGAACTTCTCAAGCATCCAATTCATCAAGGAGATGCATTGGTTGCCATTGAAGGATTCAAGCTCCATGGAACCCTCTTGTTGAAGATTTCTTCATCCACATTCCTCCAAGCCTCTTCCTCTTCCAAGATCCATTCAAGATTGGTGTTGAAGATTTACAAGCAATTGATTTTATACATTATACATTCTACATCCTTTTTGGTGCATACATACTTGTGGATCCACGAATTCGAATCCACCACAAGGGCTTCTATACAAGCAAGGTGAATTTGTTTATTTACTTTGTTTACTTATGAAATTTCAATTTGATTATAAGGTTAATTCCAAAACTAGGGTTTGACCAAGGCAAAACCCTCCCCCCCAACAAACAAACCATTTTTCTTGCAGGTATAGGTTCGAGACAGTGAATTAAAGTGCAGATCTGGATACCCTTTTCGACAAACTTTCAAGATCCGCGAATAGATTTTCCGTTAGAGCTGTGCAGATCAAGGTTGACATTTTGGGGTCAAGGGTGACATTTCAGGGTCAAGCTCAACATTCTCTTCAAGGTCAGAATTGGAGTTCAATTCTGCCCCAAGTCAGAATCATAAATTCTGGGTCAAGGTTGACATTGACTTGAGGGTACAAATTGGAACTGTGTCAGAACGAAAAATGATTTCTGGGTTTTGTAGATCTCGCAATTTTGGTTTAAGATTGCAGAAATCAATAGTTTCTAAGGTGGTAAAGAAGTAGGAACCACTTGATTAGGTCAATTTCTAGGTTTTGTAAATCTCACAATTTTGGTTTAGGATTGCGGAAATCAATAGTTTTTAGTAGATTCTTTTTCAGAGGTATGTATGTTACTCCACTATTCTTTGCAAACATTTCCAGATTTACACCCCTTATCAATTACAATTAAATCTAAGTGGATAATATGTGCATAGGGACACTTCTATGAAAAAATCTCCATTGTTCTAAACCCTATCCATATTTTCTCCTTTACATTTTGGTGAACACGCGATAGACAACTCTTTCTTTTTGGTGTTAGATTTGCATCTTGTGTTGGATCTTACATACAATTAAAAGTAGATTTCTTTTATGCTCTTGCACTTATATATCAAAAATATAAAAATAAATCACAACATTTCTTTAAAAATACAAAAACATTTACATTTTTCATGCTTATAGATTTCATTTGAATGCATTTGGACCTATTTTCTATGCATTTCTTTATTCGTTATCATGTTGCACAAGTTGTTTCAAGTGTTTTCCAAACATCCTTATATAACTTTTGGGATTAAACAACATCCTCCTCTTACCTTATCATTGAATGATGTTACACCTAGAAAGACTTTATTTAGTGTGTGCGATGTTGCTTTATCCTCTCTTGTATTACCTTGTAAGGATATATTAGAGAAAGAAGATGACTTTAATCTTTCTCTCCATCATATTTCTCTTTATGGAGATGAGTTGAGGATTGATGTTAATTCTTCTCTTAATATATGTCTTTTCTATGATAATACTTTATAAAATAATTTACCTTCTTTCCCTATTAGGGATCAAGCTTTAGTGATTTATGGTGCTCGTACAATGTGCTTTATTGATAGGGATGATAATCCTCCTATTTGGGATGAAGCTTTGGATTTGGATGTTGATTATTCTCTTCCTCATGAAGCCATTATGGATTATCCTCCTTTTTGAGATGAACCCTTGGATAAAGACATTGATTTATCCCCTCCTTTTGAAGATGCTTTGATACAAGAGGGTGATTTATTAATAGATGACATATTCAGGCATGATGGTGACTCTTTTTCTAAAACACACTCCTCTTATGCAGACATTTTAGAGAAAGAAGAAAACATTATTGATGCTTTACCTTCACTTAGGATTTCTTCTAGTGATGAAGCATTAGCAGAGAATGATATGAATTCCCTTAATTCTCTCCTTCTTAGTGACGATCTTACGGAGAATCAAGATCCTACCTCATCTCCTCCTAGGATGTCTTCTTTGTTTCCTTCTTGTGAATCTATTTGTAGTGTTGAGACAACTAGCATGGTTTATCCAAAACCCGTGTTGACTATCAAAGGTTGTCCTCGCATTATTATCAAAGGTAAACCTAAGGAATCTTTAGAATCTATCAATGATCAAGATTCAATAGCTCACACCTATCATATAGGGAATAACCCTCAACCTAATCCGGTGGTTGCTACTTATTTACCACCTTCTCAACCCATTCTTCCTCCTCCACCCTATCTTCCTAGCCAAGAATATGATTTGATAAACCAATTGTGCAATACCCCTGCCAATATTTCTTTATGGGAGCTTCTTCAAACTTCACCTACCTACTATGAAGCCTTGCAAAAATCTATAGCAACTCTTCCCACTCCACCTCCTAATCAAGAGAACATCAATGCCTTCTTACAGTGCATGCATGCTACCCCGAGTCCTCCTGACATTGTATTTACTCAAAAGGATTTAACTTCTAAAGAAGTTCAGAATCAATATGATGCTCTTATGGTTGTTGTTACTATCAATAAGAGTATCATTCATAGGAACTTGATTGATAATGGATCTGAGGTTAATATTTGTAGCATGGACATGCTCAAAGACATTAAAACCGATCTTTCAACTATTCAACCTGATAATGCTCCTATACGTAGCTTTGATAACATTGATACAAACACTTTGGGCATCATTACCTTACCTATCAAAGTAGGTCCGGTCATCCTAAATACTCCTTTTCATGTTATGTATGGACCTCTTAATTATAACCTCCTTTTGGGTAGACCTTGGTTTCATGAGATGCATGCTATTCCTTCCACCCTTTACCATAAAGTCAAGTTTATTCACAACAATATGGTGTATACACTTCCTGCAGATGATGCGCCAAATCCTTGTTTGAATATTAAAACCCACAATACTCTTATTCCTAATAGTGATCCTTCTTCCTCTAATGCTCTTCCTGGATATGATTGGGGAACCTTGGATTTTAGTCCTACCTTTATTGGAGAGTATAAGGTTTTTGATCTTGATTTTATGAAGCAACAAAGAGAGTTTGAACAACGAGTCTTTGCTTCTACTTCTCATTCCCTTCGTAATAACTTTGTCATTGCTTCTACCCACTATGAATCTGTCAAACCAACTAATGATGACATGGTGACTACTAAAGTTCCATTGACTCCTTCTGATATGACTTCTTGTTATATTCCTAGTTATCATTTACTAGTTAAACACAGATTCCATGGTCAAGGATGTGGTAAGCATAAACGGGGAATTCAAATGCCCTTACAAAATGGGGGGTATGAGAATTCTTATGGATTGGGATTCAATCCTCAACAACACATCAATAACAACATCTCAAATAACATTTCAAAACATGATGACCCTATGAAGGAATTTGACCAAGAAGTTCTTTTTCCTAAACTCCTTCGTGCTAAGATGATTACTAGACCTAAACGCAAAAATAAACGTAGTCCACACCTGAAGACTCTTCCTTTTTGTTTGTATCATAGATTTCATGATCACTCTACTAATTAATTTCAAGCTTTACATTATAAAATTAGGCAGCTCATTGATAGTAAAGTTATTTCTATATCATGTGGCAATGAGTTGTATTTCAACCCTGTTTTCTCTAAATAACATTTATGTTCCTATTATGAAACTCCACATTATGTAAACAATGTTAGCCTAATCTTTGGGGGCTTGTTGACTTGCATTGTTTTGTGAGTGATATAATAGGTCCTCTTTCATCCTTGTTCCTATGCTTGGGGGGCAAGGATGTCATCTCCTTCTTTTCTGTCTTTCCAGGATTCACTTTTCCCTTGTTTAAGAAGTATCTATTTATTATGTGATATCCAATCATACATGAAAATTTTGGTTTACATTGAGGATCTATGTCCTTGATCATAACCTATTTTGTTGTTTAACATTGGGTTTCCATGGTTATAAAATCTCTCACCTTGGAAACTAAATACTTTTCTATCCCTCACAAGGGTTACTTTTTCACTTCTTTCATGATATATCTTTACATTCATCCCTTCCATGGCCTCATAGGAGCTATGACCTTCTTGACTTGGATTGGGTATTGTCTACAGATATTGTCTTATTTTTGAAGAAATCTTTATCCTTGTTCTTTTCTTTCCTTAACATGTCAAAATAGTATGTATTTTTCCATATTAAGGAGGGGGCATATATATGGCCTCCCTCATTCTATATTATTGCATTTTTGTTCTAACCTTTTGTTCTGCAGCATGCTAAATCCTCTGAAGGTAACGCACATAAGTTGCTAGATCCTAAAGAGATACACATTCAATTACAATTCAATATGCTAAATCCTTGGAAGGTAACACACATAAGTTGCTAAATCCTGAAGAGATACACATTTTACAAATGTATTCCATGGTGATATAAAGATATGGGTCCATGGGTACTTCATAAAAGCCGTCAGAAGACACACTACATACATGCACAAAGCCGCCAGAAGGTGCACAAATTTAAGGGGTGACTATCAAGTGCTTGCTTGGTGGGCCATCCTATCCTTTTTGTGGTTCACAGTAAGATACACACATCTTATTGGGCGAGCTAATCACACCCTCTCTCTTTTTCTCTTTGACCGATGATGTCTCTCTTATCGTGATCTTAGGGTTGATAAAGACTTAAGTTCCTAGGGGCTTGAGGATTCCTTTGTCCCTTTTTATTTCAATAAGATTATCTTTTCTTCACGATCTCCTTTACCAAGAGTTTGCATCGATTCCATACTCTTGCTAAAGTAGGGGCTAAATGTATAGTCGGAAAATGGAAGCACTTCCATTGTAGACTGGTTTAGCCTTCTGAGTAAGTGGTTTGGGGTCATGTCAAGCACCATGAATGGGTCTTTGAATTGGATCTGGCTTTCTCCCCTATTTTGCCTCATTTCCCACTTTTTCCAGCCTATTTCTGGCACCCTAAACTGCAGATCTGAGATTCTTGACCTCAGGGTCAAGGTCGACCTCGACCCTGACCTAGGTCAGATTTGACCTTTTTCTAGCCCAAGGTCCATATTTCATGTTTCTGGGGTTTCCGGATGTCGGGCTTTGGAAAGATTTAATTCCCGCTTCTGGGTCGGCTATTTTGGGTTCCAAAATGATGACTCTTAAATTATATTTAACATAGGTCCTCTTTTAGGGGTATAGGTCTAATGGGAATTTAATTCTCGTATGTAGGCCTCTCTAGAAGATTATGCCCTAGATTTGTATATAAGGAAGCTTTCTCCTCTCATTTTCTCTAACCATCATCAAATAAAACCATCAACTAAGTTAATGCTAAGGAGCAAGATTTGAAGCAAGCCACGTAGCCATTGAAGCATTCAGCTATTCTCAATAATTCAAGCACTTCTCAAGCATCCAATTCATCAAGGAGATCCATTGGTTTCTATTGAAGGATTCAAGCTCCATGAAACCCTCTTGTTGAAGATTTCTTCATCCACATTCCTCCAAGCCTCTTCCTCTTCCAAGTTCCATTCAAGATTGGTGTTGAAGATTTACAAGCAATTAATTTGAGACATTCTACATTCTACATTGTACATCCTTTTTGGTGCATACATACTTGTGGATCCACGGACTCGAATCCACCACAAGGGCTTCTATACAAGCAAGGTGAATTTATTTATTTAATTTGTTTACTTATGCAATTTTAATTTGATTATAAGGTTAATTTAAAAACTGGGGTTTGACCAAGGCAAACCCCTCCCTCAACAAACAAACCATTTTTCGTGTAGGTACATGTTTGAGACAATGAATTAAAGTGCAGATCTGGATACCCTTTTCGACAAACTTTCAGGATCCGCGAACAAATTTTCTGTCGGAGCTGTGCAAGTCAAGGTCGACATTTTGGGGTCAAGGGTGACATTTTAGGGTCAAGGTCGACATTCTGTTCAGGGTCAGAATTGGAGGTCGATTTTGCCCTAGGTAAGAATTAGAAATTCTGGGTCAAGGTCGACATTGACTTGAGGGTACAAATCAGAACTATGTCAGAATAGAAAATGATTTATGGGTTTTGTAGATCTCGTAAACTATCTATTGATGAAAGAATGTGAAAATCAATAGTTTCTGAGACCATCTGAAAGGGTTTTTAGCAGATTCTTTTTTAGAGGTATGTATGTTACTCCACTATTCTTTGCAAACATTTCCAGATTTACACCCCTTATCAATTACAATTAAATGTAAGTGGATAATATGTGCATAGGGACACTTATATGAGCAAATCTCCATTGTTCTAAACCCTATCCATATTTTCTCCTTTACACATAGGAAAAGTCAATCATCCATCTAAGAGTCTACATAATAGAATCACATTGCATAAACATTTTATCATCTAAGCACAAATCATGTAGAACCATACATATAGAAAGTAAACCAATGTACATCATATAAAATCACTAGCTGCATCTCATATAAATCTCAATATCTAAGTACAATGAACGGTCGCAAGTCTGAACACAATAAGGTGATCAACATGTATATTAATAAATATCAGTGTATCAAGATACAAATCATCGATAAGCCTTAGGTATATCAATGGAACATCACTACAAAAATGGTACATGATACAAAATGGAAGGTCTACAAAATCAACAGGAGCTACCCCCACCCTTGTTGCCGGATTGACAAGGGGGTGGCATATCAGATGCAGGTCTCTGTGATGGACTAGGAGCACCAACACCACTACTCTGGGATCTCTGTGCTCTACCGAATCTCTGTGAGGCTGTAAAACTATGAACCCGCTGAGCTGAAGGAACAACGCCCTCATAATGGTGTCGCCAATACTCAATCTCTCTCTGGGCCTCACACCTTGATCTCCAAAACTAATCCAATACCTCCCAATGGGAAGCATCCTGTACACTTTCAATGAATGATCTAATCTCAGAATGAGCCTGTTGCTCTCTGTCCTCTACGACGGTAGCCCTAGCCTCAGCTACTGCTACCCTACTTCCAATGCAGTGGCTTGTGCATCAGAAGATGCTAATCTGGATTGCAAATCAGATACCTACTATGTAAGTCTCTCCAGATCTGAAGAATCTATATCCATACCTCCCATCGCTACATCCATATCTCCCTCCTCCTCCCTATCTCCTAA
This sequence comes from Thuja plicata, assembly GCA_018584345.1. Lineage (NCBI taxonomy): Eukaryota > Viridiplantae > Streptophyta > Pinopsida > Cupressales > Cupressaceae > Thuja > Thuja plicata. The sequence goes on along the minus strand of MU226400.1, from coordinate 5,977,560 downwards.
TCCCTCATCCTGTCTCCCCCGCACAACCCATGAGTCCTCACTAACCACACTATCTCCAATACTGCTACTCCCAATATAAGTGCTATAACATGAAGCCTCTACATCCAAAGCCTCAACATCAATATTGCCTATCTCCACATCAACATCCTCAACTATCGCTCTCTTCTCTTCTCTCTCAGAAAGCACAATACTAGTGCGATGATGCACTCTCTGAACCAGTTGAGGACTCTCCTCCTCTAAAGCCTCCTCCTCCTTGAGGATGGCTTTTAATCCAACCCGCCAGCTACTACTACCCCCTCCCCTGGTCCTCACCCTACCACCAGAACCATCAAGACCAGGATCATCTCCGTAATCCCCACCCCTCCCCCGCCCACCATCCCGACCACCATCCTCTCCCCTGTCCTCCATCTTGGCCACCATCACAACCTCCATCCCTACCACCACCCCTACCTCCATTCCTCCCTCCATCTCTCCCTCAACCCTGCCTCTGACGCTGCCTCCTCATTAGTATACCAACAACAGGGCGAGACACATCAGTAAGTGGATCCGGACGAAACGCTTGCCACCAAGCATCATACTGTGGAGTCGTGCATGCAAAGAGAACAAGTTCAGACATCAGTAACATATAGATGATAATCATAAAGGACTAATCAAAAGCAGCTAAACAAAGAAGAAAAGATAACCACATCTGTGAAAGAAGAAGAGAGAAGTACTACAAACAAGGGCAAATCCAACACACACCAACAACAACAGTGGATGATCGCCAAGTCCATGCAATAGGCAGAAGACCCATGAACTTTGTGACCGCAACATCTAGAGGAATGACAGCCCCCCACATAGTAATATCCCTTGATCTACGAGAAAAGTAGGCATAGGAATCTGTGACATCTTGCCTCTCACCAAACTTCTGCAACACCCTATCGGTGTTGTGGAAATCTATCATGTGAACGTGTCGACTAACATGGCCGATCAGGAATCTCCTCTGCTGACAAAAAGGAAGATGAGCATCCTCTCCATCCCATACAGGATAGTCCCTGTAAGGTCTCGAGATAAAATATGGCATCATATCAAGCTGTTGACGCCAGGACATCAAATGTCCCATATGGGACTGAAAAATAGTGCAGTCATACATGAACACATAGGGTCTCCCCGTAGGAAGATCCCGAGCACCAACAGGAATGCACACTGCAATATGCTCCCATGCCCAGATTTGAAGGAGAGTGGCTCCGCAACCAAGAGACTTACCTCCAAGGTAAGCTTCATAGAACATGTGGAAGTACACGTGGGCCAACATGCAAGGACCCCAAGCATATACGGTATGATCTCGAACCATACCCTGAAGATAAGCATCAAACCCAATAGAGAAACCGTGCTGGCGATGATCGGGACACAAGATCCCACATATCAAACTACCTAACAAAGTGGATAGCCTATCTAAACCCATCCCAAACATAGTCTATGGGATATCATAAGGATTAGACATCCCAAGCTGATCCTAGGGTAGAACCAAAAGCTCAGACAAAGCAGTCACACCAGAGTCTCGGTCACACTCAACAAGGGCAACCTGAATAGGAATCTACAGGATGCGATAAACATCCTCTAGAGTGACTGTGCACTCGCTAGTCAGTAAACTAAAAGTACAAGTATCAGAGTGTCATCTCTCTAGTAAAGCAGAGATCAAACCCCTATTGGTAGTGATCTCGGGCATATAACACAGCCAGTACATACCTATCTGCCTCAAAATATTTCTCTCTGCCTCAATAAGCTGGAAGCATAATACTAAACTTGTAGGCCTCAACTCCCGGCAACGCAGAATGGTCCTAGCAAACTGCAAAACAACATAAAGAAAAGTATCAGTATCAGATCAGAGGTAGATTATCAGACAAGTTAAATGCATGATAAAAAAGTACAGACATGTCAAATGCGGCATTCTTAAAATAATTGCGGTACTTTTATCCCATTTACGACACTACAATTTCAATTGCAGAAAAAACCTGGCAAATGCGGTAATAAACCCACCAACTGCGACACACTTATCGAATGCGACATGCGTTTGACAATTGCGGCAAAACTGTAGCCTATTGCGGCAAGCATTGGAAATTTTCAAAAAAAATCAAAATTTTTAAAAGCAATAAATGAAGGCATTAATGACAACAAGGACAAGGAGACTCACCAAACGTCCAACGCCAGCTGGACGACAAAAATTCCAGACTCGATTCGACACTTGCACGACCCCAGGAATGCCCGCCATAGCTCAATGAACACAGAAAAAAGCAAAGAAAACAAGAGACAAACTTACCAAAGATCTAGAGCTCGAAGAGTGCAAAGTGACAAATGAATGACTCACCTAGCTATTTATAAAGGGTTTGAAAATCCCTAATTCCTCCAGGACCTCAAATACATCTTCTCGGTCCCCGGAAACTTAAAAACTCAATATCAGGGGCATAATGAAGCATTTTCAAGATCAGTCAGATACCCAGATTATAAATTTGTAGTTTCTACAAATTAACACTCATGCCACAACTTTTCGCTCAAATTTGCAGTTTCTACAAATTAACACTCATGCCACGACTTTTTGCTCAAATTTGCAGTTTCTACAAATTAACACTCATGCCACGACTTTTCGCTCAAATTTGCAGTTTCTATCGCCGGGGCAGGATCAAAACAGATAATCTTTGACACAATGCGACAAGCCACATTGCATCAAAGAGGGGCAAATGTAGACACCCTAAAATGGATAGACTTGCAACTTGACATTAAAAACAGTAATTTTTATCTATTAATTAATGGTTTTATAATCATTAATTAATCATCTATTTTCTTCTAAATTCATTTCATCTATTAATTAATAGTTTTTTAATCATTAATTAATAATATATTTTCTTCTAATTTCATTCCCCAAATCATCTAATCAAATTCCAAAAATTAATTAAATAATTAATTTTATTTAATTAATTAACCTTAATTGATTAATCTCCATGAATTAATTAATTAAAGTCAATTTTCTATAGTTTAAATTGAAAGATTTAAACTTACTAATTAAATTCTTCCAATTAAATTAATTTAATTTCATTCGAATAATGCAATTCTAAATAAAAAATAATTTAATTATCTCACATGTAGAAAACTTTAAATTAAAAAATGAATTAAATATTCATTTCTCTTCAAAGAGATAACTTTAATTAGATCACATGGGTTACTTCACCCACCACTTTAGTTCACATGGGTTTCTCCACCCACCTCTTCAATTCTAAAAGGTAACTCAAAATTAGCTCTTCAGTTAACCAAAATCTATCTCCTCTCTCTCAGTTGAAGAGGTGGAGTTTACTGATGGCTTCTCCAGTTCCCTTTGATCTCAACCGTTCATCTTCCTATCTCTGAGATTGATCTCAATAGTTCATCTCATTCTTAATTCCTATATAACAAACCCTTCATAACCATTTGAAGGATCTAGGATTTCAAGCTCACATGCGTTATTACTCTGTCAGATTTGGTTCAAGCATCAAGCCATCTTGTGATCACAAAGCAATTCAACATCATATTCTTGATGCTCCCAAGTCATAGACGCTACCCACACCAATACTGAGCATCACAAACATTATTTCAGAAGGAGTAGAGAGAGACAATAGAAGCTTCAAGCAATTGAGTTTGCATTCATTTGTTTTCCTCTTATTTGCTTGTACATTTTATTGATTCATAGTTTCATTTTTAGTAGTTATTTCCATTTGATTTCCCCCATTGCAAATCGGTGCTACTAACCCTCATTGTTGAGTGTTACAGAATTCGACACCGCATACAGTTATAAAACAAATGCATTTAGCAAATCCTTTGAGCATAGTCCATTTTTCATCACAAATTATACCCACAAAAGCAACTTGAATAAGGTTATCTTTCAAGCACTCGTCAAAGTTGAGCTTCATCCAACCTTGTTGGGGATGTTGCCAATTGACGTTAGGTGTTATATTTAAGGGAAAATTTAGTTTGACTTGAAATATCCAATGAATATTTAACACACATATAACATCCTAAAAAGGAAGTTTGTTGTTAATTGCATTATCTTTAAAGCATTGGTATTTGTATAATATCTTAGGAATTTTGAATGATAGATTGTTGTCTTTTATCATTGTACAAATTCATTATTTAGTATCCAAGGTTTTGACAAAAGGGAGAAATATTCTTGGTCATCTGTAAACTCCTTTTCCAATACTGAATCTTTTAAGTAAGTTACGCATCAAGCCAAGTAGGTTTTATGTTTCAAATTTAGAGTTCACATTCGTAGTGCCAATTCATAACCTAATTTACACATTTGATTTTATAACTATGACTAGGGTAGTTTGTAAATTGTGGAAGTCACCCACACAGTCAAGCATAAATTCACCAATTCATTTCTAGTCATTTTCCATCTCCCAATTTTTCAATGCAAGGGCAAAGCAATTAGGAGCATTTAGTAGAGCTAAATCAACATTGAATTAAGAGCTAAGTACCCTTATTTATTTATTGAAATATTGTATATAATTGTATGAAATTCGCTATCATCTCTTATTCTTTGTGTTATTTTCTTATCATACTAATTAATTGATTTACCAAAGGATATTTATATATTGCTATTTATTTTCTTACAATTAGACCGATAAGGCTTTCTAATCTAGATTTATTCAAAAATATCACCACCATCATATTTTATGGAAAATAATTGTATTTATTGTTCTCTTAAAATTATTGTGGGAAAAGACTAGGTAAAAGTGATGAATGCTATCCATCTCCCTACATTGATTTATATTTAGTTAAAAATGATCAAAATCTAATCAGTGTTAAATTAGATCTAGATAAAAGATTGAGCAACTAGTGTAATTAAAAACTGATTAGATGCTTATATATTTATGATGTGGTGCTAGTGTACTTTGTCATTGATTGGCTAATGTGCTAAAAATGATCATTTTGGGAGCTAGGATATAGATCAATGATCACAAATGTGCAACACACATATATTGAGAGGTGTTGAGATTTGTAATAGAAGAAATATGGCCACACTATGCATTTTAATCTTGGACTAGATCACATCATACATATTAGTCCTTGTGACGTAACATGGTCCTTTGTTGATTTGGCCTGTCAAATCTACTTGTCTTCAATTTTGGCCTTGTTGTTTCTTTTGAATTATGGTTGTGCTTAGAAGCACATTGGGGCTTGCTTCAACATGAGAAGAGGAATCCTTGGCTTGTCTTGATAGTAGTCAAGCCTACTTAGAAAACCAAGTTTTCACAATCGCACCAAACCAGCGATGTAATGACAAAGTTTGTTATCCTAATGACTTGAATTACTGTAATGTCCTTAAATACATCTTCCTAATTTCATGATTCATTTTTTTTGGGTATGTTACTCAAGATAATGATTAATTTTTGAAAGGGTTAGCATTAAATAAAATATTTCATTTTTTTTAAGATTTCAAATTTTTAAAAAGTGGAGTGTGATGGATTATGTGCTCTAATCTAAAATGGAAAATAACCTTGAAATTTTACATAACAATTTATATCCTAAATAAATCAAATTAAGTACTCTAACTATATACAACACTTACATAAAATACTATAAAACAAAGGTATTCACTATACAATGAGATTTTTGGATTTTGATTACGTAAGAAGCATCATGTTTCATATAATACTCTATGATCCATCATCAAGATTAGAGCTAGAGAAGAGAATGGAATAACATTAGTAGACTAGTTAAATATATGTGAGGAGGGGGATCACTCTCGAATTTTGAGCTTCTCTAGTTGTTTGAATTTGAAGAAAAAATCCCTCCCACGAAGGGTATCAATTAACAACAAAAAATTTCCACTATCCATGATATCGAGATAAGATGTAAAGAGTATTGACATGCAAAATAGGCACTTAATCCATCAAACTTCAACACTTTTTTTTGGCTTTCTCCATATGTGAATCAAGTGCTTATTGTTTTGGCTTTTGGGTAGTTATGATGAACACAAATTCGTTATGTGCACAAGGGTAAAAAAGTGGTCATTTTGAGTAGATGTTCAAAACATATTCTCTATTGCTACATTAACCATTTTTTTTTTGACCCCGCAAAATTTGCATAACTGATCTACTTTTGCACAAATGTCCTTGGTACCAATAAAGTTGTACAATTGATCTAATTTTGTTTTTTCTAACTATTAGGTATACGAGTAGATGCTATTTACCCACTAGAATTTTTTTTATTAGACTTTTAATTAACTCAATCCTATGATTATTCATTGGAACACAAGAGTAATAGAAACCCTTCCCTTGCATTTAAAAAACATTTTGTTTTGAGTGAAGGGTGATTAAAAAGGTCAAAAATGAAATAGAGCTCATTGGTGATGTTTGTCTTTTCTAGCCTTCTATACCTAGTTAAGTTACCTATCTCTGATTCAAAACACACATCTCCTTTCTGACCGTACTTTAAATGAAAATAAAAATTTAAAACTCTTTTAAAAGCCTGCCAAGTTCCAACGGACCACCACTTTGAACATTCAAAATAAATACGTGAAAAGGACGGATTAAAGAATTAAATTCTACTGGAAAACAAAACGAAAAATCAGAACAATATATGTATTTTTTATTTTTTTACAGGCCCGTGAAATTGGATTTGAAAAACCCGAATGACTAGTATTTAAACGGTCCTCGATAGTCCGCCCTTTGTTCATTCAAATTCCTGTGCAAATATAATAGGCTATATTTTCTGGTTTTTCTCTTTCTTTCTTTTTGCTCTGGTCTTATCTCGTCTTCACTCCATTAATCTGCATACCATCCGATTGGATTGAAGTAGGATTTGCACCATGGCCACCAACATAGGGATGATGGACGCTGCTTACTTTGTTGGAAGGAATGAGCTTCTTACATGGATCAATAACACTTTGCAACTCTCTTTGGTCAAAGTTGAAGAGGTAAGACAGTTTTTCTTTTGAAAGCAAGCACTATTTTCATTTTGTTTACCTAGGTAGTGAGATAGGAGCAAGAAAATGCAATGGTGAAAAAAATGCAGACACCCACTTTCTTCTTGTACGTTCTGCCAATGCAATATTTTCTAGTTCTTAGCTAGGGTTATCTGGGTACCCATTTGATCTATTCTTCAGAGTTTCTTTGATCTGGGGAAAACTGATGCAGGATTTCTTTCCTTCTGTCAACTTTAATTTACGAATGTGTTTCCTCACTTAGGGTTGGGGTTTAGGGCTTACAAAGACGGTTCAAAAATTCTGGAATAGATTGGGATCTTGCTTCTTTAAAATAAAATAAAATAAATAAAGATATGTTGGTTCTTCTAAGGAAAAACCCTTTAAATCCAGGGACTTTTTTTTTTCTTTTTTTCTTTTTGGGTATTTGCTTTGAAAAACAGAGGCCCTTAATTGGTTTCACTTTTCAGGCTGCTTCTGGGGCTGTTCATTGTCAGCTAATGGATGCTGTACATCCCGGCGTGGTTCCAATGCATAAGGTTCCTTTCCTGAACATGAGCAATTTTTAAGGTTAATGCTTTGGAATTACTAGGGTTTTTATGGCTTAGGGGCTTTTTTGGTATCGTTGCAGGTGAATTTTGACGCAAAGACAGAGTATGACATGATCCAGAACTACAAGGTGCTTCAAGATGTTTTCAACAAACTTAAGATCAGCAAGGTTTGATTCTCTCAAGCTCTCCGAGCATTTGGTTTAAGGGAAAAGATGGTGATTGGTTTTTGAGTCTAGGATTTAGAACTTAGATTAGGGCCCTTAGCTTTAACATGCCTTGATGGGTGCTCTTTATGTCGAGACCTTCAATGTGACTTTTGTACTCTTGATGGCCTCGGGAGGTCTTGATCCTGTTTCTATAAAGTTCTTTATCATGACTAGATTTGATGCTTACGTAATTAAGGATGATCCCCAAAGGAGCAGGGAAAAGAACTTGGAGTACCGAAATAGTTTAGTTTGAGCAATTGTCTCTGGTTTTAATATTTTTTCCTGCATTTCATTACCGTGATATCATAATTTGAACAAGGTGTAATGATATGAAAAGGCTCACATAGATTTTTCTTTTGAAGATACTTATATTTTATATAGGTATGTCTGACTATATCTATTTGATGCCAAAATTGGTCCCATGTATAAGCTGTTAAGATTAAGAGAGGTAGAGTTTGCTTATCTGTACAAACGTTCAGACTATTTATGTTAAGAACTGAAAATGCAAACACAAACTTAACTTATTTTAGTTTGCATTATGTTTGGGTGCTTCTTAAAACATTTATAAGGTTCTTTAGGTTTAATTATGTATGGTTTTGATGCCACATGCACATTCTGAATCCTATGCTTTAACTGGCTGTGAGTAAAGAAGAAATAAGAACATGGTTTGTGTGCTACTTTAGTAACTGAACCTTCACGCCTCTTTAGATGTCTGTAATTTTATTTTTTCACAGATCTGTTTCGCACTTTCATTCCTTTGCATTCCTTGTCAATGTGTTTGCAATAACTAAACCTAACTAGCATTTTTTAATATTGGGATACTTGCTCATCCTTGGTTGTAAGTCATTAAGTTTCTTGATGTATATAGTTTTCTCAGTGAATTCATTTTTCTTGCTTTGATTTTTGCAAATTTTGTGAATCCTCTTCCATATAATTGTTTTGATTACCTTTTCTTGACCTGTATCTCATCTTTTTGTGTGATTGTATGCCATAGCGATCAATTTTATTTTTTCTTTATCTGTAGTTCATCCTTAGGTGTTTATTTTTTAACAACCAACAATTTCATCTTTTAAAGTTTATGTTCTCATCTATACTTGTTTATCTTTTATCTTCTAAGGTTTATGTTTTTATTAGTATTTGATTCTCTTCCAGAAATTTGACCTGGCATCTGATCTGAGGTTCTCTGCTTATTTTATGTTCAGTTTAGCTTATTTAAACAGTTGACATATTTTTACAAGGCAGATCTACTTTTACATTTGTCAGATAGCAGATGTAACTTAAGAACTTGCAATGCACTTTGCAAAATGAGGCAGATTAAGCAATTTGTTTGATTAATAAGAGTTGAGGATTTTCAATAAGTGAAATATAAATTTATATAATGTGGGTTTATTGCCGTACATTGATGTGAATAAGCTTGTTAAGATAGCAGATGTGACTTGAGAACTTGCAATGCACTTTGCATAATGAGGCAGATCAAGCAATTTGTTTGATTAATAAGAGTTGAGCATTTTCAATAAGTGAAATATAAATTTATATAATGTGGGTTTATTGCAGTACATTGATGTCAATAAGCTTGTTAAGGGTCGCCCATTGGACAATTTGGAGTTTATGCAATGGTTGAAGCGATACTGTGACTCAGCAACTGGAGGAATCATCAGCAGGCAGCTTCTCTTAATTTATTCTTTTTCCCATTTGTTTTTAAATTTTTTTCCTTCTTTGTTGTAGGATTGCACATTGTGAACTTTAGTAGTGCTTAATAAGTGCATTTGTATGGGGATTCTTCAGTTACAATGCCCTTGAACGAAGAGATGCTTGCAAAGGAGGGAAAGAAGTCAACAAGAAAGCAGCTCCTGCAAACCCTGCAAATAAAGGTGCTTCAGCTACAGCAAAAAATGCCCCAGTTGCTAGTTCTAGGCGAAATGACCATTCAGTAGCTGTTGTTCCCAGCACAGGAGGGACTAAACCTTCCAAAGCAGCGTCAGTTGCTCTCAGTACAGGAGGCGGGTCTGTTCCATTCCAGAATCCATTGCCTGCATCTGGTTCTTTTAATTCATCAAATGTTGTGTCTGTATCTCCATCTCAGTTTCAGGTTCTAAATGAGCAGGTAATATATGCCCTCTCTGAAGAATATATAAGTTTTTTAATTCTAATTTTGCCTTTTTGATCAGATTGATTTCTATCTTGTTATTTATAATAGGTAATGCTATCGCCATTGTCTGACCATTTGTAAGCTATTTGCAAGGCCAAGGAGCTATTGTGACCTTAGGGAACCAAAACAAATAACATTTGTTTTCAGAAATCTAGTTTGAAGTCACTTATATGATTTTCCTTCATCTCCTTGTCTAATTTCTGGTGCTCAGATCACAGAGTTGAAGCTCTCAGTTGACAGTTTGGAGAAGGAAAGAGACTTCTACTTTGCAAAGCTAAGAGACATTGAAATACTCTGTCAAAACCCAGATGTTGAACATTTTGCTGTATGTAAAGATTATTCTGTCTGCACTTCTCTTTATACAATTTAAGCTGAGTAGAAGAATTTGACTCTGGTTTATGCAACTTGAGCAGGTTGTTGCAGCAATACAGAGGATTCTCTATGCGGCTGATGATAGCCCAGCTGTAATTGCTGAGGCCCAAGCGTTGATATATAAATCATTAAATCCATCTGATGAAAATGATGAGAACAAGGCAAGACGAGAGATCAACAAACGTAAACCTGCTGGGGCACCAGAGCTGGAAGATGCTGTGAAGCCCAGTCTTTCCCCTAGGCAGCGAAGGGACTCTTATGGAGGGTCCAATAATGCAGATATCTCCCAGACAACATCACCTTTAAAGATTCGCTAAATAGACAGATAAATAAAAAATTCTTTCTTCATTGGTATCAGGAGGTTTCTTTAAGGATTTGTATTGATCCATACAGGGAGACCTCTTGTCTCACTGAATGGAGCTAGGCTGCAAGGATGGGCAAGGTTCTTTTCTGAGCAAACATTGTTCAGTAAATTATCTATTTGTAACACTTCCATTGCAGGCTAAATGGTTGAGTGCAACATGGCAATGATGCTAATGGTTAACAAGGACAAGGGACTGAGGTGGATTACGACAATCTGCTTTGTAGATAGTTATTGAACTCACAATTTGAGTACGAACTAGTTTGAAAGTAAGATTACTGTTGCAAATGTTGCTTATGGACATTTATACTGTACTAGTTGCAATTTGTTTTTTTATTAATAAATTCATTGTCGTTTATTTTAAATTTAGTGTTAAATCAATGTTTTGTCTGCTTTTGATATCAAAATTCTTTTAGTGTCTTCTCCAAGTTTTCTGGAAATATATTGAATTATTAAACCCCTGGAAGTAAATGTTCTCTATTACAACTATAAGATTATGATAGTGGTCGTGGATTCCAAATTTAGGACCAGTGTTATTATGTGGCGTATGTCAATAGTACAGAGCTACCTGCTGAATCGGCATTGGTGATGAGAATTTGATGAAATTGTAAGTCTGTTTATGTTAGGTTATGTATAATATTTGGCCAGGGCATTGGCATTTTGTTAACTTGTAGAAAATGAAGTAGAAGTTATTGAATTCAGAATTTGAGTCTGAACTAGAATGTAAGTAAGAATACTCTTGCAAATGTTGCATGCTTATAGAAATTATACTGTATTTGTTGCATTTTTTAATTATTATTTGAATCATTAACGTTCTATTTTAAATTTAGTGTTAATCAAATTTGTTTGCTTTTGATATTAATTCTTTTAACGTCTATTCAAAGTTTTCTGGAAACAGACTGAACCATTAACCCCCTGGAAGCAAATGTTCTCTATTACAACAATAAGATTAGGATTTCAAATTTAGGACGTGTTATTATTGTGTATGTCAACAGTACAGTGCCACCTTCTGGATTCACATCAGTCATAAATGTGATGAAAATGTTAAGTCTGTATATAATGCAAAACATTTGACCAGGGCAGTGGCATTTTATTAACTCGTAGAAATGGAGTAGAAGCTGAATTCCATTGCATAATTGATAATTCTAAATTTATCATGTTTCATTAGTTTCTATAGGGCAGGCGTTTCAATGATTAAGGTAACGGAAATGTTGCTTATAGATTTCAATACTTAATGAATACTATTTGATCTTAAATTTTGTTGGATGGCAGAATGCAGCTTCCAATTTATTATAACCATAAAGACCATTCCCCTAACATTTGAGCTATTCCTGCATTCATCTCGACCACATAGGATATAGGCAAAAGTTTTAATTATGGAAGTGTAGGCTCCCCTTTAGTGATAGAGAACCCATTAAAAACAAAGTCATTCTTGTCTATTTCCTAGCTGCCAATTTTTTTCATAGATATCATTTGTCCTCCACATGTATGTAAAGAACTTTCCCCTTCGCAGGGACTAAGAAATTGCTCTCCACATAGAGATAAAGTTAGGGGAGAGGGGCTAGTAGTTGTGTGGGATCCAATGGTTGTGATAGTATTTGTAGTTATAGGATTTAGTCTTGTAACATGTTTATATTATGCATTGTCAATAATTAGTTTATATGGAAAAAAATAAATCAAATGGTGGTCAAGATGGATGTAATTTAACATATGAGAACCTATTAATGTCACCTAAGAAACATAAATATATAAATAACAAGTAAAAATATTTTTTTTTTTCCATATAAAATGTCAAGTATCCATTGTGTGTCATTTGTAATGATGTATTTAAGATATCTATATAAGTTTAATTATGCTTGGGAAAAAGTGGTGAAAGTGTGCAATATTTGGGTGCTAGGGTTTTATACAGTATTGCGTTGGGCTTGTTTAATACAATTTTAGGGTCTATGGAGTCTAGTTGAGGAGGGGAATGAACAAGTTTCCAAGCGGTAGGGGTCTTCTTGTGTTGCTCCTTTGTCCACTTCTAGTGGGGATTATGTAGAGCATTTGAATAGTGAGGTAGTAAATGGGCCTTCGTTGGACTCTCAATGGTTGGTTGTGGCAGCTAAAGATTTGCAGACTAGTTTGAGTTGTGTTGTGCTCGGGGCATCTTTCTTGGATGCTGCAAAATGTAGGACTAATCCTCCTTTGACCTAACTCTAAAGTCCTATGTACCACAAATATAATGAAATTAGAAAATTGTAAATAGAATTAAATTTTGATGTTGCTATCAATAAAGAGTTGCTTGAAAATGAAAAATTCTTTGTTGAGATTGGGTTAATTGGAAGGTTTAGTCATTTATGGTCATCAAGTCTTACAAATTTGCACAAATGGACTTTTTGAATCTTGGATGCCTATAATGGCGGAAAAATTAGAATTTGATTTTTAATTGTGGTCTTTGATAGTAGGAAGGATAGAAACACCAATTTAATCAATTTATGGCTACAAGGAGAAACATACTAATGTTAAAATTATGACATCCTCGTTTTAATCCATTTATTGAATCATTTGTTATCAAGTCCATTTGGGTTTGCCGTTTGAATCTCCCTCTTCACTATTTGTTTGAATCTTGCTTTGCAACTATTGGCTACTTAATTGAAAATTTTGTGACTACACACAGACTCAACAAACTATCTTTACAACATTTGCGCAAATTTTGGTGGAATTAGACACTTCCAAAGATCTTTTGGCAAAAATAATTCTAAATACAAATGGTTGAGGAAAGTTGCAACCTTTGGACTATGACAATTTATCTTTTTGATGCAAGAGATGTTATAACATTAGGCATATTGTATTATATTGTCCAAACATTACAATCTAGTCAAAGCGAAAAGCCTCATGGTGGGATGATGCTTCTCCCAAACATTACATTGTTGATAGTATTACTAGAAGGCATTACTTTGTAGGAAGTTAGGCTTTCTTTGAAATTTGAATTCAATCAAAAGTCTCTTTTAGATTGTCACTGCAAGCTCCTTGGACTTTGAATTGGTTTTTGTCATTCCAATTTTGGTTTCACTTTATGTTATTGACATGTCAGTTGTGTGTGTGTAGATTCAGATGATCTTCATTTAGGAGATAGTTCCAATGATGCCATGTGTGTCTTAGTATCACAATTCAATGGTAGTTGTTGGTAGTGATTTCAATTCACCATTAGATAATGGATGATCTTTAGTGTTGTACATGTTTCGAGGAGCTCTTAGATCTTGTTGCACCAAAAGGGTCATTCACATTTGCAAGTTCACTGGTTAGAGATTGTTATCGTAATGATGACGAGATGTTTGTTGAACATGCCAAATAATTGAGAGGGGGTGAATCAGTTATTCCTACACAACTTATAAAACTTTATGTCTGTTGATAAACATTTAAACAATATTGATAACACCTTAAGGTTAGTCGGTAAAGCACATTAAGCATTCATAGAAGATGTAAACACGAAAAGCACAGAAACACCAAAACAAAGAACACCAGATTTAACGTGGAAACCCAAGAAGGGAAAAATCACGGAGAACAATCTCAAGATATAATAAACACATGTTAAGGTGGCACCGAAAAGGTGACTTGATACAAAGGCTCCCTGCCAGAAACAAAAGGGCTCACTGCTGGTAGAAAGGCTCACTGCCAATACAGAAGAGCTCATTGCCTGAGAGATATGAAAAGATGATAGAATCCACCTCTAAGATCTACAGACTGCTTTGTACGAACATGAATCTCCTTCACATGAATTTTTATACACCTTACATATATCCAACACACATACACATATGCACGTACTTACATACATACACGTTCATATGTACTTACACATACTCACTTTCACACTGCTAGATATATACAACATCATGAGATCCAAAACAAGTCGACCATCACAAATTGAAATACGTCACACCAAAACATTCCCGCGGTGGAAGAAAATGAATTGAGGACCACCTGGACCAGACCAACACGCCACACTTTGGATAAGTGCTCAACACCTTCTCCAAGGTAGTCGGCTCCAACAAATAGATAACACGTTACAAGTTTCGATGCTGGGACCCAAACAAATCCACATAGGACCTAGTAAGCAATCTAACAAAAATGTAGATTCCATAACCACGAAGCTATCAGTGAATGCACATGACACTCCAACTAATACACCAGACTGTCGGTACATCCCAACCCTATGCCAAAAACATGCCAACCGATACACAAGAAGTTGAGATAATGAATATGTTGACATCAATGACAACCATTAATGACAACACCATGAGATATCATCAACTTCACATTCTAACAATATCCCCCTTTGTCATTGATGACAACATTCATCGATAACAAAGTACAATCATAACTTTTCTCCCCCTTTGACAACAATGGCAAAGGAAAATAAAAACTCCCCACTCTCCTCCCCCTGAGAGGAAGCCTCCAAGCATCGATTCAGAAAGATATAGCAATTGCAATGCACACACTGATGCACCTAGTGAAGACTAGGAAGGGACAAAAACCCCAACTTCCCTCTGAGACACTCAAATGTATCTTTGCACAAAGGTTTAGTGATTATATATGCTATCTGTTCCTTTGTGGGGACATTCTAGCTTAACTGCTCCAACTTTTTCTCTGATAAAGTTATATTTAATTTCAATGTGTTTTATTCTGCAATGCATTACTGGATTCTTTGACATACTGATCACACTGGTATTATCACACATGATAGGAATAGGCTCATCAAAGTTGATTCCTATATCTTTCAAAGTTTTCTTCATCCATAATACTTGAGTGCAATAGAAGGACGTTGCAATATATTTTGATTCAGCAATAAATAATGTTACAAAATCCAGCTTCTTGCTTGACCAAGCAACTAACCGGGAACCCAAAAAGAAAGCTCCACGATTGGTACTTTTGTTGTCAACACAACCTGCCCAATCTGCATCTGTATATGCTATTAGTAAAAAATCTGATTCTCTGGGATACCATAATCTCATATCCTCTGTTTCTTTTAGATATCTGGAAATCCTTTTTACTGCCATGATATGTGACTCTTTCGGTTCTTGTTGAAATCTAGTTGCCAAACAAACTACATACATGATATTAGGTGTGGTAGCAGTCAGATACAACAAACCTCCAATCATTGAGCTATATAAACTTGCATATGCTTTCGGTGAATCATCTTCCTTAGATAGCTTGTTGTCAGTTATAATAGGAGTGCAAACAAGTTTAGAATTCTCTAGACCAAATTTCATCAACAACTCTTTCACATAGTTGGATTGAGAGATAAATATGCCTTGACTGTTCTGGTTTACTTGCAATCCAAGAAAGAAATTTAACTCTCCTATCATTGACATTTCAAATTCCTTTTGCAAAATTTTTGCACTAGTCATCTTTTCCACCAAAGATGATATCATCAACACACACAACAACAATCAAAATCATTTCTAAATTTCTCTTGAAGTACAAATTGATGTCGACCCATTCTTTCCTGAATCCTTGATGGATCAAATACTTGTCTAATTTACCATACTAGGCTCTAGGTACCTACTTAAACCCATATAAAGCCTTCCTTAATTTGCAAACAAAATCATGATCCTTTTATGATTTACAACCTTTTGGTTGTTCAAAGTACACTTCTTCCTTTAGCTCACCATTTAGGAACATAGAATTGACATCCATCTGATAAAATTTTAATTTCTTAAAAGCTGCAAATGCCAAGAACATCCTAATGGCCTCCATCCGCTCAACACAAGCATAGGTCTCCTAGAAATAAATTCCTTCAATCTGCGAATATCCTTTGCAAACCAACCTTGCCTTATTTCTTACGACTTTCCCACTTTAATCAAGCTTGTTCCGGTACACCCATTTTGTACCTATCATATTCTTGTCTCTTGGTCTGGGAACAAGTTCCCAGGTTTGATTCTTTTCTATCTGATCTAGCTCTTCCTTCATAGCCTTTATCCAACTTTGATCATTACAAGCCTCTTCCACAGTTACTGGTTCAATATCCGAAAGTAAACACAACAAAGCATGATCTTGTGTTGCCTTACTTCGGGTAATGACACCTTTATTCTTATATCCAATAATCTATTTTTCTGAATGACGCCTCTATACATACCTCATACCTTGGTTTCTTAACTGTAGATGTCAGTGTCAGCCAACCTTGTCCTTCTTGTCATCCTTTATCTTCTCTTCTCCATCAGATTCATACTCAATATACCTTTCGAGAGTCTTCTTAAAGTCCTCATCAACTTTCACATTCATACTTTCCCCAATTTTGTTCAATCTTTTATTGTAGCACCGATAAGCCTTTCTCTACCTGAATAACACATAAATATTCCTTCCTCAACCTTTCTATCAAACTTGCCATGACTATCTTCATCTTTCCTGATATAACATTTGCTGCCAAAGATCTTGAAGTATTTTACTATCGGTATTCTACCACGCCATAATTCTTATGAATTTTTTCCATACCTTCTATGATATAGAACTCTGTTAAGCATGTATACATTAGTATGAATTGCTTCTCTCTAGTAAATCTCTGGTAGACCTGCTTCCCTCAACATGGTTCTAGCCGCTTCCTGAATTGTCCGGTTCATCCTTTCTACAACACCATTCTGCTGCGGTGTTCTTGCTGCTGAAAATTGTCTCTTAATTCCATGCATCTCACAATAGCTTTCAAATGCACTAGATGTAAACTCACCACCTTTGTCAGATCTCAAACACTTAATATTTCTGCCAGATTCAATCTCAACTCTTTCTTTGAATATCTTGAATTTTTCAGATGCTTCAAATTTATCTCTAAGAAATGAAATCCATGTCATTCTAGAATAATCATCAATGAATAGTATGAAGTACCTTTCACCTTAGACCTTAGAAACTCCTTGTTCTGGTTGGACCACAAAGATCAATGTGCACAATCTCCAACACACTGGTAGATGAATAGTCTTTTGCCTTAAATGATTATCTTCTCTGCTTCCCTTCTTGACAACCCTTGTAAATGATGTTTTTTAGTTTTTGTAGCTTGGGTAAATCTCTTACTACATGAGATAAACTTATTCTTTCCATATTGTCAAAGTTAATGTGACACATCCTCCGATGCCATATCCAACTATCATCAGTCTGAAATAAAAAAACACCCTTTAGATGCTCCTTCAAGATGGTACATGTTTCTTCCGGATCATTTTCCAACTGCAATCAGATCTCCATTTCTCTTTCTATTTTGATAACCTTCATCCTCAAAAATAACATCATAGCCATTGTCACACATCTTCCCAACACTCAACAAAATGTGATACAAACCCTTCACACAGTAGACATTGTCAGTGTTATTCTTTTCATCAACAGTAATCGATCATTTTCCTACTATGTAAGCTACTTTATCATCACCAAATCTTATTGAACCACCATCATATTTTCTCAGTGAAATGAATTTAATTTTGTCCCCAGTCATATGATTAGAACAACCACTATCAACTAGCCATTCATTTTTGTTTCTTCTAGCATATAAAGCAGTTTCAACATCATCATCAACTCTTTTATAAATATTAGTGATATCAATTTCAGATTTCTCATCCTCTTCAACATAAAACAAGCAATCCTCATTATCTGATTCATCATTTGAGATGCTATCATTTTCATTTACATAGTAAGCTCTTTTATCTGGTTTCTTGAATATTTGTCTAGGACCTTTCTCAGGACATCTAGTAGCCAAATGACCAATTTTACCACATCTAAAGCATTTTAGGGGTAACATACCTTTGTACTTGCTAGTACCTTTCTTCAGTCTCCTTGCAAAGTTATCTTCAAATTCATCTTCATCATCATCAGAATCATCATCTAATTTTTTTTTTAAATGTCATTTCTGATTTGGTCTTATCTCTTCCAGATTTTCTTAGTTCAAATGCGGTTAGGGTACCAAACAACCGCTCTTTGGTAAACTTTTTCGAATCATAAACTTCTTCAATTGTTAAAATCTTATCACTGTAAGTGTCTGGTAATGTCATCAAAATCTTCTCCATAAATTCTTCATCTATAATAGTACTTCCTGTACATGATAGAAACCTACCTGTTGGGAGCACGCTCAGACATGCAAACGTTAGAGATATAAATCATTTAACTACACTAAACATGTCTAAGAAGCATACTACAAAAATAACAAGTGATTCCATCACAACCTCTGATGAGCTGAACAAGGGCACCCAAGGCCTTGTTGATTTTCTCTTAGAGGATTGTGGGTGTGCTCTCCCAACACAATATCAAAATCCCACTTGAAATGCATGAAAAAGATGAACTAATAACTCAAGAACAAGTATAAGGAACTTGTCTCAAGCTTTCACCATTGATGAAGATGCTAACACTACTACTAATATGATATGCAAGATCTAAGCTAAGAAATTAGATTCATTCCATTAAACCTAAGATGTGATATCTAGATTCAAAATGAAATAACATAAACTAAGAACTACAATTGCTTATGAAAATACTAAAATGCTCTAGAATCAAACTAACATGATAACAATGCATAAAAGGGAGATGATTTGCTCTTGACAAAGGCCTCTATTTATAGAATTTTTGGAGGAGAGAGAGGGCTTGGATGAGGTGGAGCTCATGTGGCATCCACACAGGTGCCACATGAGGGACACATAAGCCATGCAAGAGGCCCACTTTGCTCACACATGTGTGAGCAACTTTGGATGTAATGGGTCAAAGTGTACTTAAAGTACACATGTGAAGGATCTTGTAAGAGGGTGTAAGAGTTTTGGGCCAATGAAATACTTTTAGAAAGTGTAAGAAGGTGTCATCATGGATGTAAGAAACCTTGTTGGCACCAAATAAGGATTATTTGGAAAAGACAATTTTTGGAAATTTGCTCACACATGTGTGAGCAAATAATTAGGACTAATTGGGGTAGGAATCTAGAAATTAGCCTAATTAACCTTAGTTAATTAGTGAATAGGTTTATTTGGTGAGAGTGATGTGAGGTAGGGTAGGATCTAGGTTCAAATTAGCTTAATCTAAATTTAAAATTTGGATTAATTGTGGTTTAGTAGAATTAAGTCATGTGGAGGAATAAATAAATTAAAAAAATATTTAAAGGGAATTAATGAGGGGTAATGTATTAAATAAGATTTAATACATCAAAAGGGGTAGTATTTAAATTAAATTTAAATACTAAGGAAAATGAATCATATTTAATTAAATAAATTAAATTAAATAGATAGGAGAATATAACAAATATAATTAATTAAATTAATATAAGGATGATTTTAGACGTCTACATTTTGCCCCTCTTTGATGCGGCATCGAAAGTGGCGTCGCGTCAAAGAAAAGAAAATAAGATGCCCCAGAGAGGTCAGAAAACCTTTGGTAGCGAGAGCAGAGGAGTGTGCCCCCTCGAGAAAATAATAAGAAAAAATATAATTTTTTAATAAAATTTTCTCGAAAAGGCAGGAAAAGAGGGAAAGCGGACCAATTGCATGGTGTGTCCAAGGAAAATGGAGGAAAAACGGGAACCAAAACGGGGAATGGGTCCCAAGGGGCTATAAATAGTCCACTGGGGCCCATAGATAAGTCACTTTCACTCACAAAAAGCAAAAAGAGAGAAGAGTAGAGAGCAATGGCAGCGCAACAAGAGCGAGCACAGCTTGGAGAGCGCATCCGGGTGCACCAGCGACCTGCAGATGCTGTACCACCGGTGAGTAGTTGAGCACCTCCTAGTGTTTTACGCATTTATTGCTTTTGTAAGTTAGTTAGAGGACAATAAATGCTCCTAAACCGGCGCGCAACACAGACGGCGATTGACAAACCGCCGTCCTCGCAGACAATAGATCGACGATTGACGTCTGCGCAGACAGAGATCGACCGATCTCCATCTGCGAAGGCAGGGGAGAAAAAAGAGTGCAATGGAGACTGTGGTGTGTGAATGTTTCCGTTTGCGTGGCAAACGGGCGGCGGCCTAAACCGCTGTCTCTGCAGACTAACATCTGCGAAGATCCGCTGACTCCGCAGACTGGCGACTGCGAAAGTCTGCCGTTTGCGAGGGTCAACTGCTGTCTACGCAGATTGACCCAAAAATGGAAGAAAAGAGAGGAAGAAGAGGAAAGACAAGGGTATGGGAGCATTTTTTGATGCCCTGGACGGGCTTGGGACATTTTTTGATACCCCAGAATGCTATCTCATCGCTGACATTTGCTTGCTGACTGCAGGAGGAGACCATCATGTTCCGAGCGTGGGAGTGCTATCCAGCGACTATGGAGCTGGACTAGCAGTTGACAGTGGTTGAGTGGGGACAGGTGACACTATGTGGTTTAGAGCACGTGCAACATTGGCCGCATCTACGAGTGCATAATGCGCTCATATCTACATTGATAGAGAGATGGCATAGCACCACCTCTAGCTTCCACTTCCCTACAGGGGAAGTGACTATCACTCTCCATGACGTATGGAGGATCTACAGAGTGCCCATTTGGGGGCTTATACCTGAGTACTACATGGAGGGATCAGAGCCATATATGGAGATGGCACTAGGTCAGAGATTTACAGAGCTGCCTATTACATGACAGTGGATGTCTTGGACAGGGGCTATGACTATGGAGCCACGACTGCGACGGTTGGCTTTATACCTAGCTGGACTAATAAGGGGACGAATCATGCCTGATCATGCAGGCAAGGGGTTCCCCATAGGTTGGGCGCGAGTACTGAGCAGTATGGTAGAGGATGGGGACCATTACTACTGGGGATATGTCATCCTTGGCCAGTTGTATTATGATCTACATATGTGCGCCTACCGCAAGGGTAGGGCACTAGGTCCCGGATGTACGCTCCTGTTGGTATGGGCGTGGGAGAATATTGCGGTCACACGACCAATTAGACACCAGGAGACCAGATCAACGTACAAGCCTTTTGTATGTAGATATAGGCTACCGATCAGTTATGAGGCCACAAATTCAGTTGGATACTAGCAGAGGAGACTAGACAAGATGGGGGATATACTGTGGGCACCCTATGCAGGGTGCGAGGCCTGGGGTCATGAGATCCCACAGCAGGATGGATATGTTGAGGACGGGTTCTATGATTCATACTATATGAGATTTGTGTAGACTGACTACTGGCTGTTTGGTAGGACAATGTATATGATATCCAGGTACTTGCCGTCCAGGGTATGGAGGCAAATGGGATAGATTCAAGAGGCGGTACCAGACGGGTTTCCACATCCATTGGTGACCCGAGAGGTGGGGAGTGTCTGGGGGATAGGTGCAGATTCGCGGACAGCGCGAGCATCTTTCATGGGGATGATTGAGGTCCCATGGATTAGGGCTCAAGAGTCTTTATAGGATGCAGGTGTAGTACCAGCGTACACGCAGTGGTGGGCCGCACACAAACCTATTAGACTGATAGTGCCAAGAGTCATACAAGAGGATGAGCAGCCAAGGGTTGGAGGGGATGGAGGAGGATAGGATGGGGATGATGAGGAGGAGGGAGGAGATGGAGGGGCCAGAGAGATGAGAGTCTGACCTAGGGTTGCAGCACCGAGGTAGAGGGGATAGGTATAGATACCTATAGGAGGGTAGCCACCCATTGTTCCCTATGTATAGGTACAGAGGAAGGATTCGTAGGGGCAACCACAGGGGCCACCAAGACAGGGGCAAGTACCACCAGCGGGCTATGTAGCTAAGGACACACACGATACAGTCATAACAGAGTGAGCTAGCTTGCGGACCGAGCTGGGTAGGGTACATGGATTATTGGCGACATCTCAGGCAACTGAGGTGAGTGCACAGGCTAAGATCTAGTGACTACATGGATTACTGGCAACAACATAGGCCATAGCCAACATCCTACAGACAGAGGTAGCCCGGGTACAGGGGGAGTTGACAGCAGAGACTGCTCGGGGGGATAGTGCTCAGAGAGCACTAGACATTTTATAGGCTCAGGTGGACAGCAGAGAGTTCGCTATCATAGAGGATCATGGGGACCATGATGAGGAGCTGGCAGTGATGTCAGCACAGATAGCGACTCTTACAGTAGAGCAGGATTTAGCATGGAGATGTGCAGAGGACTACAGGGCAGACTGTGATATAGCGTGTCTAGTAGGCAGTACGACAAGTTTGGGTTAGATGATGGCCGATGCCATGGCGGCATAGAGAGAGGCAGGACAGAGAGGCTGAGAGGCCGCATACTACATGGGACTTTATCATGGTGCAGTGCCAGAGGAGGAACAACAACCTGTATACTCTGAGAGAGTGCAGACAAAGAGCACCGACCGAGGGTCATAGGGATCAATGGGGTTACTGCCACGTCCCAGCAGTGGTGCAGGACCATCGCGGCCACCACCATGATGCTTCTCAGACCTTTTTGGATACACATTTTTGACACATGATGTATGATATTGACACTTTTGATATATATACATGGACTATTTTGGGACTATGGGACTTTGATTTATGGATATTTATGATGCTATATGTTATATGATGTGATGTTTATGCAGGATGTGTGGATGCACCATTTATATTACATATGTTATATGAGGTTTATGACTGACATGTAGGA
>MU226400.1:5941891-5954372 GCA_018584345.1 Thuja plicata | reverse complement strand
TATATATATATATATGTGAGATGTGATATGTTAATGCTTATATTTTTTCATGTATGGATGTAATGTGATGATGCATAAATGTAAATGTATATATGATTTGTGAAATGAATCTAGAATGAATGAACCCTAAAAATGTTACGGATTTTATTAATGTAACTAAATGAATGAAATATAATTATATGCAATGGTACTAAATGATGATTAAAATGAAGTAACAATGCAACTAAATGAATGAAATGCGTAATTAATAAATGGAGTAATAATGCAACTAAATGAATGAATGCGTAATTAATAAATGGAGTAATAATGCAACTATAAATGAGTAAGGATGAATGAACTAAATGAATAATTTAATGAATAATGATTAATGAACTAAATGAACAAATGCAAATGATTTAATGAATAATGATTAATGTACAAAAATGAACAATGCAACTGATTAAATGAATAATGATTAATGAAGAATGCAACTGATTAATGAATAATGAATAATGAAGAATGCAATTGATTAATGAACTAAAAGGACAATGCAACTGTAGTGAATGGATGCAATATGAGACTGATGAGGACTTTATTTTTGTGTGTATCAAATAGGTCCGAGAAAATTATGTAGGTGACCAGATAGGGGGAATAAATAGAAACCTTTGCCAAGAGCAAAATCATAATGCAATATGACCTAACTACAATGCAAAGACTAACTATAT
This sequence comes from Thuja plicata, assembly GCA_018584345.1. NCBI lineage: Eukaryota > Viridiplantae > Streptophyta > Pinopsida > Cupressales > Cupressaceae > Thuja > Thuja plicata. The sequence continues at coordinate 5,953,668 of MU226400.1, read as the reverse complement.
GATGATAGTGGGATTGATACCGTGTTAATGTTGGAGAGCACACCCTAGTTTGATATTGCAAAAGGAGTTATGCACCATGTGCTAGAAAAACCAAGTGACATGGTTCCTTTGCATGGACTAGACTCTCAGACAAATAGGTTGTTAAGAACAAGAATGCAAGATATCAGGTATGATGGATCTTATGAAATGTTACTCATGAGGAGATGCAGTACATCCAGATCTTTTGAGGGATTTAAGATGCATGAATCCTGCCCCCAGTGAGGCATACATAGTCATAACCGAATATCAAAACATAAATGCACTAACAAACCATGACAAGCAGATCATACCACAAATGACACGTATTTCACTAGATACTCACCATAACAGACCACGATATATAAGATCGAGGCTATCGTGATAAGAAAATAGTAAAACACAAGATAAAATCAACAAAAAGGCATCCTGACCAAGTGGTCATTCACTCCAAAATTTCTTGCCATGAACAATTTTGATGTGAGGATTGATATAACAGTCGACACCGAAAGGATGCATCCTGATGGGCCAAAGGTTGATTGATAAAAAATGGGAATTTGCTGGCAATTGCTTGTGAATAGAATGATCATAGGAAAGTCAATCTATCTGCTGATTTGGTGTAAAACGTTTGCGATCACTGTGTCTAGAACAAAGCTCAGTGTTTGATTTGGTAAGCTCAGTCATGCGGTAATCTTTATTGTGAAAGCGGAAATATGGTTAAATAACTACCTGCACAAATATGGTTAGTGACGCTTATTATGAAAGGCGATGCAAGCTATATAGACAAATGGTGGAAACTGATGGTGGATTTGACTACACATGGCCCCTGAAATAGGTTTTTACCATGGTACTTATCCATTGCACCACCGAAGTGGTTTTCATAGATGGACGGATTTATTTCTCTTTTTTGATATTCTTTTCAAGCTTTTTGTATTTTTTATGCTTTTTCGATGTTTTGATTTTTTTGATTTTTGACTTTCTTTTTGAATGTTTTTGGATTTTCTACTTTTGTGATTTTTTCTGATTTTTGAAAATTTCTGCTGTACAATGGACTACGGACTGGTCAAGCATAAAAGTGCTTGAGATGTACAATATTTATAGGATCAGGGAGTGGATCTCCCTCTGGGGATGCAATCTGATAGGCACCTAAACCATACTTTGCTGTAACAATGAAGGGACCCAACCAATTAGGTTCAAACTTCCCTTTCTTCTCACGGTTCTGGAGGTTCTTCATATTATGCTGTAGGACAAGATCCCCAACCTCAAACTGATGAGGCTTGATCTTTTTGTTGAACTAAAATCAGAGGCAATTTTGATACATGCGAAGGTGGCCTAGGGCATTGAGGCGTCTCTCATCGAGGAGTTCCAGCTCTTGCAAGTGGGCAACTTGATATTCTTCTTCGGACAACAGATTCTTGAGAGAGATTCTGAGGGAAGGAAGCTCAATTTCAATGGGTAGAATAGCCTCAGTACCATAAACAAGGGAAAAGGGAGTGGCTCCCATGGGGGTTCAAATGGAGGTGCGGTAAGCCCAAAGGGCAGGGTTGAGGCAAAGGTGCCAATCACGACTAGCTTCATCGACTATTTTCTTGAGGATTCTAAGGATGGTTTTATTCATAGCCTCAACTTGACCGTTGCTTTGTGGAAAGTACTTGGAATAGGTATGGTGGGTAATGTTGAATATCCTACATAGCTTTGTGACATCCTTGTTCTTGAAAGGTCCTCCATTATCAGTAACAATGTCCTAAGGAATGCCATAGCGACAGATAAGATAGTTCAAAATAAACTTTGGAATCTGTTTTCCATTAGTATAGGTGAGAGGAACAACTTTGACCCACTTGGTAAAGTACTCTGTAGCAAACAGGATGTATTTATGGCCATTGGAAGAATTAGGGAAAATCTGGCCAATGAGGTCAAGACCCCAGCGTGAAAAAGGCCAAGGGGTGATGGTGGGCTAGAGGGATTGGGAGGGAGCATGTATCAAATCACCGCACTGCTGACAAGGTACACACTTATTCACATAGTTGTAGGCATCTTGCTCCATAGTAGGCCAGTAATATCCAGTGCGTAACAAAATCTTGGCCAAAGTAAGTCCACTAGAGTGGGCCCCGCAGATTCCTTGATGTACCTCCTCTAAGGATGTTTGTACTTCATCAAAATTCAGACACCTTAAAAGACTTCCATCAAAATGCTTTTAGAATAGGGTATCAGCAAGGATTGTGTATCGGGAAGTGCGGCGAATGAAGGTTTTACGTTGATTGGGGGTTAAAGTAAGTGGGGTATGTCCATCGTGTAGGTAGGAATACACTTCTTGGTACCATGGGGAATTGGGATCAACAATTTCACACACCATCTTGGAATTTGGTTTGTCATAGGCAGGGACCATAAGATTCATGACAAGAAACTCACACCGTGCACTGTGTTCTAGCATAGTGATCAAGGACCCAATTGTTGCCATGACATCTGATGCTTTGTTTTTCATGCGAGGGATTTGTTGGAAGATTAGCTCAGTGAAATGCATCTTGAGATCTTCAACTTTTCGGTGATAGGGAAGCAACTTGTCATCCTTCATTTGATATTCATCCATAACTTGTTTGATAACCAATTGTGAATCACCAAGCACCAATAAAGTGAGAATCTTCCATTGTATGGCCTGCCAGAGTCCAAGTATGAGGGCTTCATACTCTGCAATGTTGTTGGTACAAGGAAATTGTAATTTGAAAGATTTAGGGATGAGATCCCCTTTTGGTGTAACAAACAAGATTCCTGCCCCTGATCCTTTCTGAGTGAAGGATCCATCAAAATAAAGCTTCCATGGTGGACTCAGGGCAAGATTAAGGACCGATTCATCTGGAAAATCTGTGATCAGAGGATGTTTACTGTCAACAGGTGCTTCAGCTAACTGATCTGCAATTAGTTTTCCTTTAATGGATTTTTGATCCACATAAACAATGTCAAACTCACTAAGGAACATGACCCATTTTGCTGTACGACCAGTAAGAGCAGCGCGTGCCAGGAGATATTTGAGTGGATCAATTTTAGCAACAAGATGAATCTTATGATTAAGCATATAATGTCATAGCTTTTGCATACTGAAAATAATGGCCAAACATGCCTTCTCAATTAGGGAATAATTTAACTCATAGCCAATAAGAGTTCTACTGAGATAATAAATTGCTTGCTCTTTGCCGGTATCATCTAATTGTGCCAGGAGGGCTCCCAACACGACCTCTGTAGCAGATATGTAAAAAATTAGAGGATGACCAACAACATGTGGTACCAAAACGAGTGGATTAGCCAGATAGCCTTTCAGTTTCTCAAATGCATTTTGACACAAAATCCCACTGGAACTTGATATTCTTGCGCAGGAGATGGGAGAACGGATGCACCTTATCTACTAGTTGTGACATGAATCTTTTGATTGATTGCAGTTTGCCTTGTAAACTGTGTAATTGCTTCAATGTTTTGGGTGGTGGCATCTCTAGGATTTCTTTCACTTTCTTTGGATCAACTTCTATTCCACGCCGTGACACAATGTATCCCAGCAGCTTACCAGACTGTACTACAAAAACACACTTCTTAGGATTCAACCTAAGTTTATACTTCTCCAATCACTCAAAGATGGTAGTAAGGATAGGAATATGCGATTCCCTTATTTTGGATTTGCCTAAAAGATCATCCACATAATCTTCCATGATGACATGCAAAGGTCATGAAAGATGGTAGTCATTACTCGTTGATAAGTGGCTCCGACATTTTTAAGGCCAAAAGGTATCACCTGATAATAGAAGGTGCCCCAAGGCATCGTGAATGTGGTTTTGTGCTGGTCTTTTGATGCTTTTATGATCTGATTGTAACCTGAGAAGCCATCCATAAGTGACAACATTTCATGTCCTACCGTCAAATCCACTATAATATCAATATTTGGGAGTGGAAAATCATCCTTGGGACATGCAAGGTTTAAGTCTCTAAAATCAGTGCATATGCGAATGCCCCCAACAGGCTTACCTACTGGTACAATATTAGAAACCCATTCAGGATAATCAATTAGTCTGATTACTTCAGCGTCCAACATCTTCTGAAGCTCTACTTTGACTACCAATGTGACTTGAGGATGCATCTTGCAAAGTTTCTGCTTAACAGGTTTTACACTTGGATCTACAACAAGATGATGCATGACAAGATCTGTATCAAGCCCGGGCATGTCTTTGTAGGTCCAGGAAAAGTTGATTTTGTGTTTATGCAAGAATGCTGTTATGTCTTTCTTTTCTTGATCGCTAAGAGAAACTGCAATGTAGGTGATGTGTGGATCTTCTTCTGTGCCTAGGTTAATTGGAATAATATCTTCAATGATCATAGAGGACACTTCTAGTTCTGAAGATATAAATGACAAGTCAGCCTCTCCCTACTCTAGTGTCTCAGAAAGGTTTTCACTAGAGGAAGCATCCTTTATTTTGTCTTTTTCTTCATCCAAAGGTGCCTGCGAGAGGTTTTCACCGGAGGATGTATTTTCATTTTTATTTTTGTGACTGAGAGAGTTGAATTGGATACTGAAGTAGGCTTTTTCATTGTAGTGTATCTGATGTTCATACTCTCAGAGATTCTTAAGTCCAAAGAGGGCTAAAACTGCCTCATCTAAATCACATACGTCCAAAGCTGGTGGTGAGTCTTGCTGATCCCAGTCAATTAATTCAGGGTTTGTGAGGGGTAAACGAGGGGATGAAAGATCAGATTGGGTGATAGTGAAGACATGGTGATTTTTTTTTAGGTCATCTTCAATATATTGGAAAGGAATTTTGAAGAACTCTTCCTCAGTGTCTGATTCTGAGGCAGCTAGACAATAATCTTTAGCGAAGTTAGTCTTAGTTTCTATGGAACCCAATCTGTGTCCTTTAGGATAGCCATTAGCTGTTATGATCTTCTTCTTACCTGTTTCATTAGCTCCAAGGCCAGTACCATGATAGCCCATGCTTTTGACAATGGGAGTAACCTTAGGATACTTTCCTTTGGGGAAAAATACAGGTCGTTCTTCTTCATCATTAAAGAGCCAATCAAGGACACTAGATTCCATGTGTTCATTTGACAGGGACCCCCAATGTTCAAAAATAGCTGATTTGCAGTGCATAAGTACTTTATCTTTGGAGAGGGGTAATGGTGATGGTCTTCCATAAGACTTTGGAGACAAAGGGAGTTTCCCAATTCATAAAGCACTTTCAAATTTATACTCTCCCATGCCTTGATCTGTAAATGTGGCCTTTGCTTCAGATGAGGAGGGTTTGTATTTAGTAGCCTTGTCTTCAGTAACCTTTTCCTTTCCTTTGGATTGCTTAGCTGGTGTTTCTGATGTCTTTTCTGGAACTAATGGAGTGTTTGAAACGGGGGTTTCTTGATTGAAATGTCGGCCAAACTCATTCAATGGATAGTAATTAGCTTGTTTTACTTCCAATCTCTTGCAGTATCGAAAGGGACCAGGATCTCCAGGAATTGTGATTTCTCTACCGTGATGTGGGAAATTTAGACATTGATGATAAGTAGAGGGTACACCTTTGATAGCGTGTATCCATGGATGTCCCAACAAGATGTTATAAGGTAGATCTAGATCTAGTACATGACAAATAGTTTCAATTAGGGCTGGGCCCACTTGTAAGGGTAGTGTGATCAAACCCTTGCTTTCTTGTTCTCGATCATCATAGGATTTTATGGTGATTCATTTGTCTACATCAATGAGGTCCTCGGAAAGACCGATATTACGAATCATTTTCAATGTGCATAAATTTAAGCCAGATCAACCATCTATGAGGACTCGTTTTACTCTTGTGGAGTGGATTTTGCCTTCTATATGGAGGGACTTATTATGATGAGGATCAGGACCACCAAAGTCCTTATCAGTGAAGAATAGATGTTCTTGTGCAGCTAGGTTCCCTATCATAGCTTTGAATTGTGTAGCGTTGATGTTCTCAGGGACACGAGATTCATTTAGAGCTTTATCAAGGATTTATCTGTGAATTGGCGAAGTTGTCAAGAGCTCTAGAATGGATATCTGTGCAGGCGTCTTTCGTAACTGGGCCAATAAGTCAAAGTGTGAAGCAGGTAGAGCAGTAGTAGATGGTGCAGCTGGTGGATTTGCAGATGTAGAAGGTTTATCAGCAGCTTGAACAGTGACTTTGGGTCTACGTGTAGTGGCATTACAATCAACAGCTTTGAGGATTATGGTATTAACATGAGTGTCAGTTTCTTCAATGTGACTGCAAAGAGAGTCAAACCCAAAGATATCATTTTCACTTAAACTCCCACATGTTCGATCATGACCTATAATAGTATTGGTAGAATAGTCATATGGAATTACGTTTGATGCATTGTTTTGATTATGAGGTGGGAAGGGTTGATTGTAGACTTTGAGTTTCACATTAGATGAGGATGCATTCTGACCTTCAACTTCAATTTTCCCATCCTCAATGAGATCTTGCATAAAATGCTTAAGCTTCATGCATTTCTTAGTATCACGCCCTTTGATGTGATGATAATCACAATACTCATTATCTCTATACCAAATAGGTTTAGGTTGATTCTCATCAAAAGGTCAAGTATTTGGGTAGACTATCATTCCTTGATCTGCAAGTTGTTTGAAAATACATCTAGGGGTTCTACCAAAGCTGTGAATTGTTGCCGTTGTTGATTGTCGTTATTATTGTTGTTGTTTTTATTATTGTAGTTGTTGCGAGGAAAAAATAATGATTGATTGCGCGATTGTTGATTATTGTTCTGATTCTGATTGTTCAGATTCAGATTCAGATTTTGGTTGTTGTTGCAATACTGATTTTGATTTTGATTGTTATTAGGATTGTTTGATTGTTATTGTTGGATGCTTGGACATTTTGAACATGCTTGGCATCAATCACTCCATCATTGACAACTCCTTTGTTTTTACTCCAAAATTTTGGTTTATCATTATTTGAAGGAGTATAATGTTTGATGCTACCTCTTTGCAAAAGGCCATCTTCAATGTCTTTTCCCTTCTTGATAAGGGATTCAAAGGTGTCAGGTGAAGCCATTTTCATTTGGAAGGACATCTCAGAGATTAAATTCTTTGTGAAGATGTCAATCAAGTGACTATCAGATATTTTCCATGGCATGCAATTCACAATATGTCTCCATTGTTGTAAGAAACTAGCAAAGGTTTCTCCATTCTTTTGTTTAGTATTGCACAAATCGCTGAGTGTTGCTTGATGCTCAATGTTATATGAATATTGTCCAACAAACTTCTCTGCAAGATCAGAGAAGGTAGAGATTGACCCATAAGGAAGGGCCATGAACCATTCTAAGGCTACGCCTCCAAGACTCCTAGTGAAGAGTCTTTTTAAGTAATTCTCGTTACAGGCGACCTCTTGACATGCAATGTAAAACTCTTTGAGATGTTGTAGAGGACATGTTTCACCTTTGTATTTCTCAAATTTGGGCATCTCAAAGTTTTGTGGGAATGGTTGCATTGTGATAGACTTGTCAAACGGATAGGGACAAATCTCCTCAAAAGAAAACTCCTTCTTGCCCCCATTCTGTAAGCCTTGTAAAATGTTCTTGAGATCATTGAATTATTGGGTGAAGTCTGGAGTATTCTGTGTGAAAAATGGGGGTACATAACCTCCGCCTCCTCCAAATTGTGCAGCTAAAAATCCCGTGGAGGTCATACCAATAGTAGGAGGAGGCATATATTGATAGGCTCATGATGTATTGGTTGCAGATGTTTTTGTCCCCATTGTTTGAAACAAAGATGAAGATAAGGGCATGGAAATCTGCCCTATGTTATTGACATTAGGGCTTGCTCCTTGATTCGTTGTTGTTTGAGTGCTATTATGTGTAGTATTGTTTGGCAAAGCGCTTATGATCTGTTGAATTTTTTCATGTGTCAATTGAGGTATTGATGTAGTTGTTGACATAGGTGCTAATATAGGTAATGATGTGGAAGGTTCGCTAATAGGTCCTTTACTAGTGTCACGTGATGATGTAGCATTTTAAGTAGAAGCCATGGTTGCAGTTGCGATAGCAGTGGCTTTGGTGACATTTTAGGTAAGAAGTGTTTCATCAAAGTCAACAGGAACTATGACACCATTATGAATAAGATTCAAGAATATTTCATCGCTGTTATGCATAATGGCTTTCTCAACCATTTCCAAGTTGTATGGGTCTCTAAGGAAGTCAACCACTTGGGTGGGTCTTTCTTCTTGGTCCACTAATTTAGTTTCTTTGGGCACTTCCTCAGCTCGTACCCTAGTTCCTTGAAAGTATTGAGTGGAAAATGGATTCTCCTCATGGGTAACAGTGTTGAATGTTGTTCGCCTCATGTTTCTAGCTTGGGATCGAGTGACAACCATACAATGGTAGAAGAATGGAAGACAAGGAGATGTAAGAAATGAAATGGAGAAAATATCTTTGATCTTGAATTTTGATTGGATTTGATTGATTGATTGATTGATTAATTAAATATTGATTGATTTGATTGATTGGATTGACTGATAATTGATTTAAAGGTTTTTGGAACAAAACCTAAGCATGTCAAAACCTTATGATGATAGAAACACAAAAAGGATTTAAAGTAATACCTGTTCTACTTGAAGATGGACTTGTCATATCAAGAAAAATGGGACATCACTAAGGGCTTCAAATTACTTGAGACAGACTGATGGTCTACAAGCAATGTTGTGTTTGTTTGAGGATGAAGGTTTGTAATACTTTGATTAAGGTCTTTCAACCTAAATATTTGATTTGATTTGATGGTTTGATCTAATGCTCCAAGAGAATGAAGAATGATGATGAAAGAATAAAAGAATGATCCAAAAGAAAAAGTGTTATCTAATCGTATTGTTCAATGGTGACAAAAGCACTGTTGATAGAATATTTGGCCATGAAGTTGCAAATTTTGTTATTGTAGAGGATTTTGTCAATTTTCTCACGATGTTCAACCTCTTGTTTGATAGATGTTGCAATATGTTGATATTATTTGGATTTACGGCTGGTTTCTTTTTGCTCTCTAAGGACTGGAGGTGTTGGAAGCTTAACCTTCTTATGTTTCTTGAAATTGGTCATGTCATGGAAAATCTGATTTTGGCTGACTGAATGAATGATCTAAGACAAATGATTCCAGGGTCCTGTAGAAGGTAAAATTTTGAGTATCTCGCCAAATTTTGAAGCTCACTATTTTAAAGCGGAGACAACAGTCTCAGACGTAGACGGTGATCTGTACAGACGGTAATCTACATAGATGGTAGATCCAGAGTGGAGATAGCCGACTGTGGATAAGGCAGTGTGTTGAAATTCTGAGCAGATTTTTGACTTTCAGTCTAATTTTGGGAAAATTTGTTCAATGGCAAGACCTGATTCCAGCATAGGCAAACTAGAAAATAATAGACACACATCTCAAAAAAATCCAACAAGGGACAAAGAAACCTTGAGGGATTCTAGCAAATGTGACATTAGGAAATCTTGATTCAACTTGTGATATCTCATTTGTGTATGTTCAAGTGACTCTTTCAAGCCACTTATGTTTTTAATGGGTCTAGCAATACGAAGACAATTCAAATTGTAGATACCTTAGGAATTTGGATTCACATGAAATATTATAGGCCCATTGCTTGGTAGTCCTTCAGCTCACACAACATGTCACCCCCGGAAGGGCGCCCGTGTTTTTGCCTTTTGCTAGGTATTGTTGCCGTGCTACGAAGATCTCTTTCGCAACACAATACCCTGGGATACGTATGATGGAAATATTTGGGGGAGAATCTTCCCTCCCCTTGCACTATAATAAGTCACCATTCGAAGGTGAATCAGGTAGGCTACTAATTTATAGTTGCTAGCAAGCTTTCGTGGCGTCCCTACAATCGGTTTGTATGGCGTGAGTCACTTAAGTCTCTAGTTCAACCATGCTAATATGCTGAGGATATTCACTCAGTGTGGACTACCATTGAACACGACCCACCTGAGCTTGAAGGGATAAAGAGGACCTTTGGGTCGCACTTTATTTCTATACCGGCCGAAGGGATTACCGGTTTGAGGTCATCCTCTAAAGAGGAAGCACACCCTCTAGACAGGCCTCTCTAGAAGCTTGATTAAGCTAAGCTTTCTCTTCACACAAGATCCGCAAAGGCGAGGGGAGAGGATACGAGTATAACTTAATCATAGCGTCACTTATATTAAAGGGGTTTTAATCTAATGACATATAGCTCGAAAGAAGTGTTGAGAAACACTTCTTCAAACACACCAAGAAATATTCATTCCAAATTAAACCTATTAAAGAAACTAAGTGTTTTTCTATCTAAGCAAAAGACACAATAGTATGGTTAACCATTCATGTTTAATTTATTTCCCACATAGCAAAGAGAAACTTGGAAATGTGTGTTCATTTACCTTATGTCATTCAAGATTGATGAGGTTCATTCCTTTAACATTCAAGATTGAGTGAGTTTTGTTTTAAACAACATTCATTCTAAGACAAATGATTAATCATACAAGTTCATTTTGATAAATCTGTTAAGAATCATTAAGGAACCTACATGAAATTTGTTAGTAGTTTGAAATTTAAGATATTAAACGCTGCAAAAAATACAAAACTCAGAAAATGTGCAGCCGATGAAATGTCACAGACGGTGATCTACGCAGACGGTGATCTACGGAAATGGTGAGATACCTACACAGATGATAAAATATCGACAGTCAGATTCTGTTAAAAAGAACAAACTTACTCAAACTTAAAAATAATACTTTTATCAAACCAGACAACATTTAACTCTTAAAAACTTTGTTACTGTCATAAATCTGAGAGTTAAAAATGCTAAAAGTTGATAAAAAGTAGTTTAAACCACAATTTTTATAAGTCTTTTCTAAACAGGCGGAGACGGTGGATTATAGGCGCAGACGACCGAGTTGCGCAGACGACTGAGAAGTGGAGACGAAAATCGGTGGAAACGGTGATTCCAGAGCGGATACGGGTCTGCGTAAAATTTTTCCGAACTGCGGAAAATTTGCAAAAAATGTTAGAAAACAAGGGATGTGGGTCCCACTGAGTGTGCCAAAATGTACATGCTAGAAAACTACCTTTTGGGAGCACGCTCAGACATGCAAATGTTAGAGATATAAATCATTTAACTACACTAAATATGTCTAAGAAGCATACTACAAAAACAACAAGTGATTCCATCACAACCTCCGATGAGCTGAACAAGGGCACCCAAGGCCTTGTTGATTTGCTCTTAGAGAATTGTGGGTGTGCTCTCCCAACACAATATCAAAATCCCACTTGAAATGCATGAAAAAGATGAACTAATAACTCAAGAACAAGTATAAGGAACCTGTCTCAAGATTTCACCATTGATGAAGATGCAAACACTACTACTAATATGATATGCAAGATCTAAGCTAAGAAATTAGATTCATTTCATTAAACCTAAGATGTGATATCTAGATTCAAAATGAAATAACATGAACTAAGAACTACAATTGCTTATGAAAATACTAAAATGCTCTAGAATCAAACTAACATGATAACAATGCATAAAAGGGAGATGATTTGCTCTTGAGAAAGGCCTCTATTCATTGAGTTTTTGGAGGAGAGAGAGGGCTTGGATGAGGTGGAGCTCATGTGGCATCAACATAGGTGCCACATGAGGGACACATAAGCCATGCAAGAGGCCCACTTTGCTCACACGTGTGAGCAACTTTGGATGTGATGGGTCAAAGTGTACTTAAAGTACACATGTGAAGGATCTTGTAAG
>MU226400.1:5879686-5941841 GCA_018584345.1 Thuja plicata | reverse complement strand
CAACATAGGTGCCACATGAGGGACACATAAGCCATGCAAGAGGCCCACTTTGCTCACACGTGTGAGCAACTTTGGATGTGATGGGTCAAAGTGTACTTAAAGTACACATGTGAAGGATCTTGTAAGAGAGTGTAAGAGGGTGTAAGAGTTTTGGGCCAATGAAACACTTTTAGAAAGTATAAGAAGGCGTCATCATGGGTGTAAGAAACCTTGTTGGCACCAAATAAGGATTATTTGGAAAATGCAATTTTTGAAAATTTGCTCACACGTGTGAGCAAATAATTAGGACTAATTGGTGTAGGAATCTAGAAATTAGCCTTTTTAACCTTAGTTAATTAGTGAATAGGTTTATTTGGTGAGAGTGATGTGAGGTAGGGTAGGATCTAGGTTCAAATTAGCTTAATCTAAATTTAAAATTTGGATTAATTGTGGTATAGTAGAATTAAGTCATGTGAAGGAATAAATAAATTAAAAATTTATTTAAAGGGAATTAATGAGGGGTAATGTATTAAATAAGATTTAATACATCAAAAGGGGTAGTATTTAAATTAAATTTAAATACTAAGAAAAATGAATCATATTTAATTAAATAAATTTAATTAAATAGATAGGAGAATATAAGAAATATAATTAATTAAAATTAACTATAATATTATGGAAATATTAATTAAATTAATATAAGGACGATTTTAGACGTCTACACTTCCTTGATTCTTGACATCATTAACTACACTCTCAACCCTTTGAAAGTAACTCTTGATATCTTCACCATCTTCCATTTTAAGATTCTCATAATGTCTTTTAGCTATCAATTTCTTGGATAACTTGACTCTGTCATCTCCTTCATAGATTTCTTTTAAATTTTCCCAAACCTCATAATCTATTTTCAATGAAATCACTTTAGCCAGCTCATTCTTAGATAAAGAACTAGTAATAACATACTTCGCTTTTTCATTCTCCACATATTCCTCAATTTCATCAAGAGCAGTCCATCCATTCTGAGGAGGAACATACTTTGATTCAACATGCTTCCATATCTTATAACCAACTGATACTAGATATCCTTTCATATAATATTTCCATGGAATGTATCTGATCGATGAAACATAGGAATAGTCAATTTGTGTGCCATCAGATCTGCCTCAAGCATTAAAGATCTATATCGAGGAACCAAGCTCTGATACCAATTGTTTAACATGCCGAATAACTTAGAGGGGGTGAATTAGTTATTCCTACAAAACTTATAAAATTTTATCTCTATCGGTAAACACTTAAAAAAATACTGATAATACCTTAATATTTTTCTATAAAGCTCATTAAGCATTCACAGAAGATGTAAACATGAAAAGCACAGAAACACCAAAACAGAGAACACCAGATTTAACGTGGAAAACCAAGATGGGAAAAACCACAAAGATCAATCTCAAGATATAATAAACATCGGTTAAGGTGGCACCGAAAAGGAAACTTGATACAAAGGCTCCTTGCTAGAAACAAAAGGTCTCACTACCGGTAGAAAGGCTCACTATCTATACAAGGTCTCACTGCTCGAGAGATATGAAAAGATGATAGAATCCACCTCTAAGATCTATGGACTGCTCTGTATGAACATAGATCTCCTTACATGAATTTGTATACACCTTACATATATCCAACACACATATACATATGCATGTACTTACATACATGTACATGTTCATATGTACTTACACACACTCACTTTCACACCGCTAGATATATACAACATCATGAGATCCAAAATATGTCAGCCACCACAATTTTAAATAGGTCACACCAAAACATTCCCATGGTGGAAGGAAATGAATTGATGAACACCTTGACCAAACCAACATGCCACACTTCAGATAAGCACTCAACACCTTCTCCAAGGTATTGACTCCAACCGATAGATATCACGTTACAACTTTCGATGCTGGGACTAAAATAGATCCAGATATGACTTATCAATAAATCTACCAAAAATATAGATTCCATAAACATGAAGCTATCAGTGAATGTACATGACACTCCCACCGATACACCAGACTGTCGATACATCCCAACCCTATGTCGAAAACATACCAACTGATACACAAGAAGCTAAGATAATGAATATGTTGACATCAATGACAACCATTAATGAAAACACCATGAGATAGCATTAACTTCACATTCTAACAATGCTAACATCTTGGATCCATGAAGGACTAATGAAGTCTTTGCTTAAGGTGTTGTTTATGCTTTGTCACCATGATAAATGATGTTTAATTTAACACATGTTTGTTATTATGTCATGGTTTACTCTTGATTGCCAATTTAGAGTATTATCATGATATATTTCTCTTGATACCATGATATGTTCATATGGAGCATGTGATCTCCTAGGAGGAGATTTTTATATCATGATGTCATGTTATGTTCCTAATTTTGCGTTCGAAACCTTGACATTGATCTTGATTGGTTCTCTTGGTATAAGCACATGATCATTTGGTTGATTACTTCACGATGATGCTATGTTGCATTTCAAGTTTGGGATAGATTTATTAGTTATAGGTGGTCATGGATGCAATAGATATATGTGAGGCTATCATTCTCTTATTTTTAGAGACATGTGTTGTGATGGTTGATGGTTTCAATAGGAAGACCGAGGAGATTTCACCCAATATGGACTTGAGAGGCGATTGTTTTTGTAGTGAGTCATAATGACTTGGATATCTTATATGAGAATTCTCATTACCCACTCATGGTCTAATTGAATTTTATTACTTCAAAGGTATGCCCATTGTTCCTTTTAGGTGCATTACGTTATTTGCTTATCTTTAATAAATACATATATTGAGCTATGGGTGGATGGTTAGTTTTGAAGGATCCATTTTGAGAAATCTTTGACATTGGTTATCTCCTTTTGCATTTGAGTTGATATTATGACATTCAATATGAGGATATTAGGAGATAGTTTATTGGACATATTTCCTTTATTGGGAATGGTTATTATGAGTTTGATCTTCTTAGTTATGGGATACTTACATCCATGTTTGCATTACATATGATACATATATTTATTTGATCTAAGAGATTGATGAACACGTTTTGTATGTTGTTATGGATTTCATTTGGAGTTGTAAGGAGATCATACTTGAAAAAGCATTTTTTCTTTGCGGTGTTGGTAGGAGATATTATGAATTACTTTTTCCTCTTTTTATTCTATGATTTCTTCCATGAGATTCACGCTTATACGATTTGGGAGGATGGTGACATATTATGAGAAACTATGTAGTTGTTTAGGTAGCATGTGATGAACCATAACTAATTGAATTTTTTAAGATGTTAAGTTGATGATCACCAAGCTGCAAAAAGTTAATGCAAGACATTAAATCAGTTATTGTATTATATTTTCATTGATGTCAACTTGATATAATATGATTGGTTGTATACATAATGTAAAAGAATTCAAAGAACCACAAAGATAAAAGTTATGCTATTAGTAGTGCATAAAAGTTCAGTACACACTAAGTGACAATAAACATTGACGGATAGAGAACCCCAAGAGAAGAGTCATAGTGATACCCGAGCAAGCATTACTAACGAGAAGAAACACAGTGTTACCTGACAGACAGACAACCATGACGGATAGACAACCCCAATGGATAGAGATGCCTGAGGACAACTGAAGTCAAGACTGAGCTAACAAGGAGTTAAACACCGAAAAGAACCAAAGTTTAGAAATGAAAAAATACTTAGTTGGCAAGATCTAAAGATGGAGTTAACTAGTTGATTACATTGTTTTCATCGACAAGTTAAAAGCCAGAGATAAGATAGAGTATAAAAGCTATTTTATTCCAGTTGTCAAGGATAAATCTACGAGATAAAACTAAAGTATGCTTTAAATCAAGAATGGCGAGAATTGCGGATCATGCCAAGAACAAGAAAGTCAAGGACTAAAGATAACTAGAGGTTTATAATTGTGGTACTAAGTTTTTGGGTTGATTTATTGGAATATTTTTGAGGCCACTGATTCAATCCCCCTCTCAGTTATTCTAACAATTGGTATCAGAGCTTGTGTGCTTAGAAAAGGATTTTAAAGACTCAATCTAAAGATCACAAGATGAGAAAATGGGATGTGCCTAAGTTGAACAAAGAAAACTTTGCATCATGGAAAAGTACGGTAAGACTCCACCTATCAGGTATTGGAAATGATGTTACTCAATACTTGGATACTGAATATGTGTTGCCTACAGGACCTCACACACTTGATCAATTAAGAGAAAAGAATGAACACAATTGCATGATGATAGAGCTTGCTTCCTAACTCTCTGATGCTGAATTTGAAGATGTCAAAACTCGCACCTCTACAAAGCAAATGTGGGAAAAATTGAAGCTAGTACATGGAGGAGATGCTAATGTGCTAAGAGCTAAGGAAGAAATACTAAGAGGAAGGTTTGATGACCTAAGGATGAAAGAAGGAGAAAATATCACTTAGTATAGCTACAAAATCAAAGAGGTAGTCGATGCTATCCGAGGAGTTGGAGGTGTACTTGAAGAAGAAACAGTGGTAAGTAAAATTATAAGAACCATACTGCTTGTATATGCTATTAGAGTGTTTGAAATGAGATAAGTAACTGAGGGGAGGGGTGAATTAGTTTCTCCAAAACAAATCCTTTGTCCCTTAGATGTCTTAAATATTTTAACACTGTTACTCGGTCAATTAAGATATTCTTCTGTAACTCGGGTGTCAAAGTAATCTTTATAATATCCAATGGAATTATACTATAGTGATTAAGTGCAAAAACATAAAGCATAAAAAAAAAAAAATATACACATGTGACACCAAGATTTAACGTGGAAACCCAATATGGGAAAATCACCAATGTAACTAGTTATTGTTTTTCACTCTTCTGAAGTGAGCCCTGTTAGGAGCCAACCTTATTAAAGGTTACAATAGCACACTGTTAGGTGTGACCCTATTAAAGGATTTAATCATCCTATGAGGAGTGGCCTTGTTAGAGGTCTTCAACACTTCAACATAGAAATTCTACCTTGTGAGAGGATTTACAAAAAGACTGTTAAGTCTTCTCTGTTAAGAGATTTGAGATCACTGCTACAATTGTTAGAGAGTAACAATGAATTGATCTGTATGTGTAAGCAACTATCTTTTCTGATTTAGATCTCTATTATGATTATTAATGGATCCTTTCTGATCATATATTCTATTGCAGCTCTGAGTGATTTGTACTCAATCAGAATCCTATCTGATTTCACCTTCACTCTTCATATCACAAAATTCCACACTTCTACTTGTCTTCAACTTTTACACACTCACTTGCTCATATTCAATCCAAACTTGACCTTTCATATATATGGTAAGCCCTATCAAATTGACTTGAATATACTTCTAAATAATAAATCACAATTTAGTCGGCCTCATATAACCAATTAATTATAGAATGTATATCACTATTAGTTGGCTGGCACTGAATGCCCAACCATGACTGAAATGCCTGAGTGAATTGGTCAACACTGAATTTATTCAATACCCGACTGAACTCGGTCAACACTAAAAAAAATCATTCTATTCACCAACTGTGCTCAGTCTGAATGTAGACATTTGTGTAACATCACTACATAAGTGTATATACATGTGTAACATCAATGACAATACATAATTGAATGATTATCTTCAACAATCTCCCTCTTAGGCATTGATGGAAACACAACATGTCATAATAAAAATAATTGTAGAGCAACACAAAATTTTCTTTAATTTCCTTAGCTTCATTCTAATTCTCATCCAAAAACTCCCTCTGACATCAAAATCTCCCTCTTTTGTAGTATTCTTATGTATTATAGGAAACTCTCCCTATTTGACAACAGATGCCAAAGACTCCATCTCCACAAATACTAAATACCAATAGTCAATACTATTTCACTTTGTAATTGTAATGTACCTGAATGTCCTAATTCATTTGCAATGTGCTCTGATGTACTCACATCAACTGATAGATCTTCAATGTTGCTCGGGTTGATGCATCACTAAACTGTATTTTATTGAGCTTCAGTTAGGGGAAGCGTCCCTAGCTTTCCTCTAAGATACAAGAATGCATCCTTAGGTAAAGGTTTGGTGAATATGTCAGAAAATTGTTCTTTGGTATTCACATATTCCAACCTTACTTCTTTATTCTGTACCAATTCCATGTTAGGAATAACTGTCCATAAGACAACTAAGAGGAGGGGGGTGAATCAGTTGTAGTATAGATTATTAAACTTTAGGAATGGATTATAATTGAAGATGAACTATTTTGGTGTTTCTTACCCATTAATCAAACATATGTTGGCTGTCCACAAATAAGCTCACATCATTTAAAATATCTTCGCCAGAAATATATACCATAAAAATAGAGACCTGCTCTGTCTAGAATCACAGTTACAGTCTAGAAAACCAACCTTCACCAAATCAACTGTAACATCCAAAATATGTAACCTTTAGTCAAGAGACCTTATAAATAAGGTCAGTACACATCCTTCTGCTAAAATCCAACTTCGATCATTCTGAATCATCCGTATTGTGTCCATACACTTCCTCCAGTCAAGTAGCCAATCTGTCTTCTCCACAGAAATATATGTTGACATCAGTGAAAAAACATGAATATCAACAACATGATCAGTAACCAAAACTGATATCATCCAACAATCTCCCCCTTTGGCATTGATGGCAACATATGGGAAAATCCATATTCATCAACCCAAAAGTACTCTCTCTCAATACAATCTTCTCAATATCCTCAACACAAATCTCCCCAAAACAGTAGAGATTTTCACATAGATTCCTTCCCCCTTTGGCAGCAATGGAAAAGGGTGCCATAACTCATCTGTAGTCTTTTGTAAGGTGTAGATTTTTTAAATATTCTTCTCCAACAATTAGGTGCAAGATCACCCAAATGTACTCCATAGTATTCTCCTGCGATCACTCCCCCTAAGGAGTAGATCCATACATCAAGTCCAGATAGTGATATAGCTCTGAAAACCACTGGACTGATGCATATCTACATCAATTAATTACCAGTGGGAGGGGCCACCACCCCAAGCATGCCTCTGAGATATTCAAAAGAATATGTTGGAAAATGTTTGGTAAATATATATGCTATCTGTTCCTTTGTGCTAATATACTCCAGTCTAATTTCTTCATTTACTACCTTCTCCCTCAAGAAATGATTTTTAATAGAAATATGCTTAGTTTTTGAATTTATTACATGATTCTTTGACATGTTTACAGTGCTAGTGTTATCACAATGAATAAACACTGGCTCTTTGAAAGTTATTTTGATGTCTTCCAACATTTGTTTTATCCAAACAACTTGTGTGCAATTTATTGCAGTGGCAACATATTCTGTCTCAACAGTAGATTGAGCAATACAGTTCTTCTTCTTGCTCAACCAAGAAACCAGCCTTTTCCCAAGGAAAAATGCACCACCACTTGTACTCTTCCTGTCATCCACATTACCTACCCAATCAACATCAGTAAAAGCCTATAATGTAAAATCATAAAATTTTTCATACCATAATCCATATTCTATTGTCCCTTTCAAATATCTAAAAATTCTTTTCACAGCAACAAAATGTGTTTCTTTAGGATCTACCTGATATCTAGCCACAATTCTAACTGCATTGGTAATATCTGGTCTAGTGTGTGTTAGATATTATAGACCTCTAATCATTGATATGTACTTATTCTGAACAACACTTTGAGTCTCATCACTATTAGTCATTTTGTTTCCTATCACCATAGGTGTTCCAATAGGATTACAATCTTCCATTCCAAAAAATTTCAACATTTCTTTAAGATACTTGGTTTGAGATACAAAAATGCCATTCTTACTCTGATTAATTTGCAAACCAAGAATTTTTTTTATCTCACCAATCATTGACATTTCAAATTCATTTTTCATTTCTTTTGCAAACTTCTTACTCATCTTATCATTGCCTCCAAAAATGATATCATCAACAAAAATTTCTATAATCAAAATTCCATCTTCTTCAGTTCTTAAGTATAAATTACTATTTGCATTACCTTTCCTAAAACCAAGATGAAGTAGATATTTGTCCAGTCGTGCATACCATGCCCTTGGTGCTTGTTTTAGTCCATACAATGCTTTCTTTAGTCTGCAAACCATGTTTTCATCATTTGTCAAAGGAAAACCATCAGGTTTCTCAATGTAAAGTTCTTCTTCTAAATCGCCATTCAAGAATGCTGACTTCACATCCATCTGATAAACCTTAAAGTCTTTATGTGCAACATAAGAAAGGAATAATCTCACAGCTTCCAATCTAGTAACATGAGAAAATATTTCTTCATAGTCTATACCTTCTTGTTGTGAGTAGCCTTTACATACTAGTCTAGCCTTGTTTCTTACAACTGTTCCTTCCTCATCCATCTTGTTTCTGAAAACCCATTTACTGCCAATCACATTTTTGTTCTTAGGTTTTGGAACCAATTCCCAAGTTTTGTTTTTATTTATTTGTTCTAGTTCTTCTTCCATATCTTTAGTCCAAGATTCATCTCTACATACTTCATTAGTAGTCTTTGGATCAACTTGAGAAATCAAACAGATCTCATCTCTAACTCTAGATCTAGTCATTATGCCTTTGCTTGCATCACCAATAATTTTATCTCCAGGATGGTTCTTCTTAACATACCTTGGTGTCTTCAATGTATCTGTAGCTCCAGTATGTTCATCTTCAATTGTAATCCATTCAAAGATTCTTCAGGTTCAACAGTAACCTCTTTTGTTTTTGTAATCTAACCACAATCATATATCCTTTCCTGAATCTGAAAATTTTCATCTATCCTCACATTGGCGCTTTCAATCAATTTCCTCAATCTCAGATTGAAACATTTATAAGATTTACTCTTAGTGGAATAACCAAGAAAGATTCCTTCATCACTTCTAGCATCAAACTTGCCTATCTCACCATCTCTCTTGATATAACATTTACTTCCAAATATTCTAAAATATTTCATAGTAGGTGTATGATTAAAAAATAATTCATAAGGAGTTTTATTTGTACCTTGTCTGATCTGAATTCTATTTAGTGTGTACACAACAGTCCCAAATTCTTCTCTCCAGTGAACATGTGACACATTTTCTTCGAGCAACATAGTCCTTGCAGCATCTAATATAGTTATATTTCTTCGCTCTGCTATCCCATTCTTTTGTGGAGTTCTAGGGGCTGAAGTCTATCCGTGTATTCCATTTTATTCACAGTATGCATTAAATAACTCTGATGTAAAATCTCCTCCTCTGTCCGATCTTAAACACTTCAAATTTAAGCCAGATTCAGTCTCAACTTTTTCTTTGAATAACTTGAACTTGTCAAATGCTTCAAATTTTTCTCTTAAATATGCGACCCACATCATTCTAGAAAATTCATTAACAAATAGTATAAAGTAACTTTCACCATAGTATGATCTTGTTCGTGTAGGACCACACAAATCTGTATGTACCAGATCCAACTTCACTTTTGTTGAATAAGTTTTGATTTTAAAAGTGCCTCTAGTCTGCTTCCCCATAACACATTCTCTACACATAGTGTTAGATGGCTTTACAATCTTAGGTAGATCTCTTACTACATTAGTTGTACTTGCCTTCACAATGTTATCAAAGTTAACATAAAAAATCTTCTGTGCCATAACCAACTATCATCAACCTTCACAATAAAACAAGAAGCTTCAGATGTGTTCAATTCAAATACATTACCTTTGGATTTAGTACCAGATGCGATCAGGTCTCCTCTTTTACTCTTGATAGAACATTTCCCATTAATGAAGTTCAATTGATAACCTTTGTCCACTAGTTGTCCAACACTCAACAAATTATGCTTAAGTCCATCAACAAGTAATACATTGACATTGTTAGTCCTTCCATCCAAAGAGATAGATCCAACTCCAATAATAAGCTTAGGAGTATTGTCACCAAATCTAAAAACACCTCCATCATGTCTTTTTAAACTCACAAACTTGTTTTTATCTCCAGTCATATGATGTGAACAACCACTATCTATAACCCATTTAGATTTCTTTTCAACTCGAGATACTAAAGCTTTTTCTTCATGCATAGGTACATCATCCTTAATAGCAATAAATCCAGTTTCATCATAGTCACCATCATCATCATCTGATATACCCTCATTAGCATAATAACATTCCTTGTCTTTTGAATATTTAGACTTGAAAAACTTAGGTTTGTACTTTGGAACTCTTGTATGACATCTAGATGCAAAATGACCAATCTTGTTACATGAAAAACATTTCAAAGGTAATTTTCCTTCAAATTTACCCTTACCTCTATTTTCTCTTCTAGCAACCAGTGTCACAACTTCATCTAGATTTATTTATTCCTCCTGTATCTGTTCCCATTCATCAACATATGCTCCAAGATCTTCTCTTATGTCACCACTGCTGGTGCTTGCATTTCCAGATAAGGTCTTTTTGTTCTTGTGCACGGTTGCCTTGAATGCTAACTCAACTTTAGGTAAAGTGTCTCCCAATTCTGCGGCCTCAAAAGTAGTTAATTTTCCAATCAAAATTTCTCTGGTGAATTTTGGTGTCAAAGGTATAATTTCCTCTATATCTTGTACTTTGGTTCTATATATAGGTGTCAAAGATCCGAGTATCTTTGCAATCACTTCTTCCTCACTGTAAGTTCCTCCAGAGTTTCTAATGCTAGTAAACACTTTAGTAATTCTCTGTGCATATGCCCTTATGCTCTCATATTCTTTAATCTTCAGTGATTCCATCTTTGTCTTCTAGTTCTGTAACTTTTCTTTCTTTTTAAACTTGTCTCCAACATATAATGCTTCCAGTCTTGTCTAGATCTCATGTGCAGAGTCCAAATCTTTTACTTGAGTGAATTCTTCTTCTGAAAGAGCGTTGATCAAAGATTCCCTTGCAACCACATTGCATGAAAATAACTTCTTCTGTTCTTCAGAAGCCTTTTCTAACTCATCCTCAGTTGCTATCTTTTCATTCTTCTTTGTGATCATCCAGTAATCAATTCCTAGACATAGCAAATGTGTTCTCATCTTGTTCTTCCAACTGTCAAAGTTTTCAAGATCAAACTTTGGACTATCCTTCCTGTAGTAAGTAATATTCAGGATCACCTCAAGCTGTTAAAATTTATCTCTAAGGACCAGTGGCTCTAATACCAATTGTTAGGAATAAAAGTCCATAAGACAACTGAGAGGGGGGGGGGTGAATCAGTTTTAGTATAGATTATTAAACTTTAAACTTTATAATCCATATCAACAAAAGTAATGATAACATAGTAAATGGCAACACCATAACACAATATTTTTTGTCTAGGAAACTCTGTTAAAGGTAAAACCCCAGTGGGAATTAACACCCATAAATAATGTACTGAGAGTATAGTATCCTTGTTAAAAGATATTATCCATGTTAGGAGCTTGTTACAATATTACAGTACACAGTCCCTGTTAGGAGACAAACCCTATTAGGAGTCAAAGAAAATAGTAGGCTCACTGCCAAGGCACACTGTCCAAAGAAGGTTAACGACACCCTCAAGGATTTATAATCCAAATCAAGTGTATGAAGCAAATACATAAATTAGTGAACTGTCTGATAGCAACAGTCTTTGCTTGGTCAGTTCCAATGAAGTATAACAATCATCAACTCTTCTCTATATCCAACAGTCAACAAGCTTCACAACTTCCACACATCTCTGTCCTCTTATTATCTACCACATCTTCTCCACAAGAAAAGATCATTCATATATACCCTCTTACAATAACTCATTAGGTCATCCAATTAAGATTTCCTAATACATAATTAACTAGGTCAGCCAATTAAGGCTTTTCATCATTCAAATAGTTATATAACACCTTGCTAAGATACACATGGTACCTATAACAAGTAAAAATCAATTATAATCCATCACATATACTTACAGATCTGCAATCCACGCTCATAATTAATTTCACACGCTACATGTCTGAAGTCGGCCAGTAAATAGGTCTTCTCCAGAATACACGCCACAATTGATGTCACCAGTAACAAAACGACAATAGAAATCAACCCATTACTCTAACATACATCGGTTGTCCACCAGTAAGCCCACATCATCTAAAATATATTCACTAGAAAGATATACCAGAAACATAAAGACCTGCTCTGTCCATAATCATAGTTACAGTCCAGAAAACCAACCTTCACCAAATCAACTGTAACATCCATGATATGTAACCTTTATTCAAGTGACCTTAGGAATAAGGTCAGTACATGTCCTCCTGCTAAAATCCAACTTTTATCATTCTAAATCATCTGTATAGTGTCTGTGCACTTCTTCCAGTCAAGTAGTCAGTCAGTCAGTCTTCTCCACATAAATATATGTTGACATCAGTGAAAAAACATGAATATCAACAACATGATTAGTAACCAAAACTGATATCATCCAACATTCCCTCAAAAAATGATACTTTATTGATATATGTTTGGTTTTGGTGTGCATCATAGGATTCTTTGAAATGTTAATGGCACTGGTGTTGTCACAGTAGATAATAACTGGTTCTTTTACTTCTTCCTTCATTCCTGACAACAATTGCTTGGTCCATATGATGTTTGAAAAGTTCACTTTTGCAGCAACATATTCTGCCTCTGCTGTAGACTGAGAGATACAATTCTATTTCTTGCTAGTCCAAGACACCAACCTATTTCCAATAAAGAAATCTCCACCACTGGTGATTTTCCTATCATCGACACTTTCAGCCCAATCAACATCAGTGAATGCCTTTAAATCAAAATTTCCACCTTTCTTATACCATAAACCATAGTCTTCAGTACCCTTCAAATATCTCAGAATTCTTTTGATTTCCATTAGGTGATTGTCTCTGGGACTAGCTGAAAATATTGCAACAATACCAACTGCCAATGCAATATCAGGTTAGGTGTGAACAACATATTGTAATTTTCCAATCATGGATATGTAGTTGGTCTGATCTACCTCTTTTGAATCATCATCATTAGAGAATTTCTATCCAGTACACATGGGTGTTCCAATAGGTTTGGAATCTTCCATACCAAATTTCTTAAGTGTCTTCATGATATATTTTGATTGAGTAATGTAGATACCATCCTTCATTTGATGTACTTGTAATCCAACAAAGAATTTGATATCACCAAACATAGACATCTCAAATTATTTACTCATAGCTATAGAGAATGCTTTGCATAGGTCATCATAACCAATGAATAATATGTCATCAAAAAATATCTCTGCTAACAGTATTTTGTTCTGTGGTCTTTCTTTGATTTACAAGCTAATGTTATCATTAGTTCTCTAAAATCCAATACTTACTAGATAGCTATGCAGTCTTTCATACCAGGCTCTAGGTGCTTGCTTTAGTCCATACAATGCTTTGTACATCTTGCAAACCATATTCCTTCTTCTAGGATCAAAAAATACTTTAATTTTTTCAATGTAGACTTCTTCTTCTAGGATTCCATTTAGAAATGCAGATTTCACATCCATTTGATATACTTTGTATTCTTTATGTGCAACATATGCCATAAGAGTTCTGAGTCCTTCAAGTCTTGCAACAGGAGAAAATTTTTCTCCATAATCAATACCCTCTTCTTGAGCATATCCTTTACAAACTTGTCTGGCCTTGTTTCTAGAAACTTTACCATTTTAATTCATCTTATTTCTAAAAACCCACTTGGTTCCAATCACATTTTTGTCCTTTGGCCTAGGCACAAGGGTCCAAGTTTTGTTCTTCTCAATCTGCTCAATTTCTTCATTCATTGCTTCTATCCAACTTTCATCATTCAATGCATCTTTAACAATTCTAGGTTCAAATTCACTTAGTAAACATGTACCTTCAAGTTTTTTCCTTGTCATTACACCTTCTGTTTGATTTCCAATTATTTTCTTAGGTGCATGATGCCTTCTAACATATTTTTAAAGTACTGGATCCTTCAGTCTAGATTCTGGACTTGATCCACTAGGCCTGTAATTCTCAAAAATTCTTTCCTGTTCCTCTGTCTGATGCTCGGGTTCCACTGTCTGTGACTCAGTTCCCTCTGTCTGTGACTCACGTTCATTTGTATGAGACTCAGTTCCCTCTGTCTATGACTCAGGTTCCTTTGTCTGTGACGCAGTTTCTTCTACCAGAAGCTCGGGTTGCACAACTTGCAACTCAGGTTGCACAATTTGTGCTAGTATATTTAGTGGTCGACAATTCTGCTATCCAATCACCGTTGCTTGAGTCATAGGTATCATATTAGGTTCATGATACACAAAGTTCCTGTAGTCTTCAAGCTCTCTACTGCTCTTCTCTTCACATTTTTTTGCAAACTCATCAATCTTGACATGTACAGTTTCTATGACTTTATGATTAGTAAGATTCAAACATTTGTATGCTTCGCTTTTACATGAGTAACCTAGGAATATTCCTTCTCACTTTTTGCATCTAGTTTTCCATTTCTTGCTTCCTTCAAGATGTAGCATCTACTTCCAAATACTTTGAAATAATGAAAATTAGGTTTATAGCCATTCCATAATTCAAAATGTGTCTCGTTACTACCTTTCTTCAGTTGAACTTGGTTCAAGGTGAATACTATAGTGCTGATGGCCTCCTTTCAGTATTTTGCAGCAATATTCTTTTCAATCATTAGGGTTCTGGCACAATCCATAATTGATATGTTTCTTCTTTCTGCTATTCCATTTTTTTGTGGTGTACCAGGTGCAGATGCCCATCTTTTGATTCCTCTCTCATTACAGAATTCATTGAACTCATTAGAAATGAATTCTCCTCCTCTGTTAGATCTTAGGAATTTTAGTTTCTTTCCCGTTTCCTTTTCAACTCTTGCAAGATACCATTTGAATTTATGAAATGCTTCTGATTTCTCTTTGAGAAACATGACAATCATCATTCTGGAATGATCATCAAAAAATAGAATAAAAT
The DNA here is from genome assembly GCA_018584345.1 of Thuja plicata. Lineage (NCBI taxonomy): Eukaryota > Viridiplantae > Streptophyta > Pinopsida > Cupressales > Cupressaceae > Thuja > Thuja plicata. The sequence goes on along the minus strand of MU226400.1, from coordinate 5,926,868 downwards.
ACTCCTCTCCAGTATAGCTTGTTTTTACAATTGGTCCACATAGGTCAGTATGTACCAATTTCAAGACTTCATCAGTATTGTAATTCTTGCTTTTGAAACTTGTCTTGCTCATATTTCCACTTTACATTGTTTGCATATTGCTAACTCGGGTTTCTTCAAAATAAGAATACTTCTGACTCTCTTGTTCTTGCTTATGTTTACCAGATTATCAAAATTTACATGACACAATCTTTTATGCCATAACCAGCTTTCTTCTAATTGTGAAATAAAGCATGAACCTTCAGTGAGATCAAGATAGAATAGATTACCTTTTATTTGCCTCCCAATTCCAACTAGGTTCCCTTTACCATCCAAGAGCTTGGCCTTATCGTTCATGAATTCTACCTTGAAGACAATGTTGTTCAGCTATGCTACACTGAGTAGATTTATCCTCAATCCTTCAACCCAATAAGCATTATCATATTTGATTCCTTCTGTCAGAATAATGCAACCTTTTCCTCTTACAAGGAAAGGTTCATCATTCCCAAAACTGACACTCCCACCATCATAGTGTTCAAGATGTTCAAATTTTGTCTTATCACTATTCATATGATGAGAACAACCACTATCAATTATCTATGTGTCATTTTTATTGATGTGTGAGAAAAGTGCTGTCTTTTCATCTTCTTGATCTGACTCATCCTACTAGCAATATAAACCATTTCATCTTCTTCTTCATCACTATTAGAATCTTTAGCAGTATAACAAGACTTCTTACCTTTATCCTTGTAGATTTTGTAGTTCTTGAAATATTTCTTGTTTTTGAATTTGTTGAACTTTTTCTCATCTTTGTCTTCTTTGTTTGGACACTTTGCAGCAATGTGACCAACCTCATTGCATGAAAAAAAAATCAATGGTATTTTTCCTCTGTATTTTCCTTTTGTGACTCTTCTTGCAAGTAATGCTTCAATGATGTCAAGATATTGATAATCAGATTCATCATCACCGTCACTTTCAATCTGCTTCCCTTTTGAGTATCTATCCTTCTTACCAAGGCTTAATTTAGCTTTGAATGCAGACTCAAGATTTCTAGAGCTAGGAGAGTAATTGTCAAATTTGTCTAGCTCAAAAGTTGTAAGCCTTCCCACTAATGTATCCAGAGTTATATATTCATTGCACCTCATCTCTTGAATAGATGAAAATATAATAACATAGATAGGAAGTAAAGTTCTTAGTACCTTGCTGACCACTATTGTATCTTCAATTATTCCACTTGCAGCTCTGATGGCACTCACAATTTTCTTGATTCTTTCACTGTATCTTTTAATGTCTTCTCCTTCTTTCATTTTCATCTGGTCAAGTTTTCCTCTTAGAATTTCTTCTTTGGATCTCTTTACATTTGCATCTCCTCCATGAATGTCCTGTAATTTCTTCCACATATCATAGGTTGTAGGGCAGTCCTTGACTTCATCAAATTTTGAATAGCTAAGTGAAGAAGCTATATCAATCATCATTATGTTATGAAGCTTCTGTTCCATCATCTATTCCACAGTCATAGTCCCTGTTGGTTCCACATATTTTCTTTCCAAAAATTGCAAACCAACATCTCTGATAGTAGATAGATGTAGCTTCATCAACTCTTGCCATGCTAGGAAGTTGTCTTTGTTTAGCTTTGGGATTTACCTTCGGTAAAACATTTATGATCTTTAGCTTAGGTCTCGAAACCTTCTCTGAAAGAACTTGAAGCTATGATACCAATTGTTGGAAATGAGATAAGTAACTAAGAGGAGAGGGGTGAATCAGTTACTCCAAAACAAATCCTTTGTCCCTTAGATGTCTTAAATATTTTAACACTGTTACTCGGTCAATTAAGATATTCTTCTATAACCCGGGTGTCAAAGCAATCTTTATAATATCCAATGCAATTATACTTTAGTGATTAAGTGCATAAACATAAAGCATAAAAAAAATAACATATACATAGGTGACACCAAGATTTAACGTGGAAACCCAATATGGAAAAAACCACCAATGTAACTAGTTATTGTTTTCCACTCTTCTGAAGTGAGCCCTGTTAGGAGCCAACCCTGTTAAAGGTTACAATAACACACTGTTAGGTGTGACCCTGTTAAAGGACTTAATCACCCTATGAGGACTGGAATTGTTAGAGATCTTCAACACTTGGACATAGAAATGCTACCTTGTGAGAGGATTTACAAAAAAGACTATTAAGTCTACTCTGTTAAGAGATTTGAGATCATTGCTACAATTGTTAGAGAGTAACAATGAATTGACCTGTATGTGTAAGAAACTATCTTTGCTAATTCAGATCTCTATTCTGATTATGACTGGATCATTGCTGATCAGATATTATATTGCATCTCTGAGTGATCTGTACTCAATCATAATCCTATCTGATTTTACCTTCACTCTTCATATCATAGAATTCCACACTTCGTCTTGTCTTCAACTTTTACACACTCACTTGCTCATATTAAATCCAAACTTGACATTTCATATATATGGTAAGACCTGTCAAGTCGGCTTGAATATACTTCTAAAGAATACATCAAAATTCAATCAGCCTCTTATAACCTATCAATTATAGAATGTAAATCACTATTATTCAGATGACACTGAATGCCCGACCGTGACTGAAATTCCTAAGTGACTTGGTCAACACTGAATTTCTTCAATACCCAACTGAAATCATTCAACACTAAAAGAAATCATTCTATTCACCAACTGTGCTCAGTCTGAATGTAGACATTTGTGTAACATCACTACATAAGTCTATATACATGTGTAACATCAATGACAATACACAATTGAATAATTGTCTTCAACATAGAGTATCTGCCATACAAGAAATGAGAGAAGTAGCAAATAACAATGTTACTCTAGATAGTCTTATTGGTAGACTTATTTCATTTGAGATGAATAACTTTGACAACAATGTCTTGCCATCTATAGATTCTGCATTTAAATCTTCTTTGAAAATAAGTAAGTCAGGTCATAAACACACTATGAGGAATGATAGTGAAAGTGATAGTGATGACCAAGGACTTGATGAGATTGAAGCACTAATGGCTAGAAGATTGCAGAGAGGCAAAGATAAATACAAAGGTAAATTACCCATTGTATGTTTTAATTGTAAAGAGATTGGACACTTTGCTGCTAGATGTCCTGAAAAAAGAAGAAGACAGAAGCAATGAAATATCATATGAAAAGAAGTTTGACGGAAGTGATAACAAAGATTACCAAAGAAACCAACAATCTAACAAAAGAGATACCTGAGACTAAAAGGACAAATGGAATAAATATTGTTACTTAGATGAGAACAAAGGTGGAGATACTGAAACCAAATCTGATGAAGATATTGAGATGGTATTTGTAGCCATGAAGGATGATTCAGACGAAGAAGAAAGGTATGTTGAAACTGCACTCATATCTAAGGTTAGTATGAATGATGTCTGGATTATAGATAGTGGATGCACTCACCACATGACTGGAGAGAAAGAAAAGTTTGAAACTTTTGAGTATTATAATGGTGGATCAGTAAGAATGGGTAATGACTCACCTTGTTCGGCTGAAGGTAAAGGAACCATAATGCTAAATAATCTGATCAAATGTGAAAATGCATACTGGGTAAAAGGACTTAACTATAATATATTGAGTATTTCACAACTAAATAACATAGGTCACGAGTTGCATTTGAAAATAAGAAGGGAAAAATCTTCAATGAATCAGGGAGGTTGATCGAAACTGGTAAACAGACAAAAGTTAACCTATTCTATCTTGATGATATTAAAACCATTGGTTTAATGGCTAGAAACGAAGACATATGGTTGTGGCATAAAAGGTTATGTAATGTGAATTTTGACAACATGATTAAGATAAGAAATAAAAGGAAAGTAAGAGGCTTATTGAGCATGTTAAAGTCCAACCATATCATGTGTAAGAATTGTCAAAAAGGTAAAATGACAAAGTCTAGTTTCAAGAGAAAAACCCATACATCTAATGCTATTATAGAATTAGTCCATATTGATCTATGTGGACCCATGAGAACTAAGAGCTACTATGGTGATAGGTATTTCATTCTCTTTGTAGATGATTATTCTAGAATGATGACAGTTATGTTCCTAAAAGAAAAATCAGAAGCATTCAAGATGTTTAAATGGTATAAAGCAATTGTAGAAAAACAAAGTGGTAAGGAACTAAAATGCTTAAGATCAGAAAGAAGAGGAGAATTTATTTTTGATGAATTCACTAAATTTTGCAATGAGCATGGAATTCAAAGACAAGTTTCTGCACAAAGAACACCACAACAAAATGAGATTGCTGAAAGAAGGAACAAATCCATTGTTGATTGTGAAAGAACACTAATGATAGAAAAAGACACCACACAAACTTTGTGGAGGGAAGCTGTCAGTACTATTGTCTACACAATGAACATAGTTCAATTGAAGAAAGACACTAAAAGGACACCCTATGAGCTATGGTATGGATACACACCCAATGTAAGTTACTTCTAAATTTTTGGAAGTCAATGTTATATTTTAAAAGATGATAGAAATGGAAAGCTTGACTCCAAAAGTGAAAAAGGAATCTTTCTAGGCTATTCCACCAAAAGCAAGGCTTATAAATGTCTTAACAAGTCATCTAACAAAATCATTGAGAGTGCAAATGTCAAAATAGATGAATTTGTAGAAAAAAATGATGAGGAAAGCAGAAAGAACCATAAGAATACAACAAGTTTATCTACAATGAAGAATCTGACACTCTACCTGAGCAACAGTGTATCGCTTGTGAGCAACAGAACAATGCACCCGAGCATCAGGCTGCAAATATTGAAAATCAAGAAATTGCTCAAAATGATGTTCCAAGCGATGGAGATCAGAATGAAGGTCAAGATGATGATCAAAATGATGAAAAAGGAGCTAAACCAAAACTTGCTAAGTATGTCAGAAGACACCATCCACAGAACCAGATCATAGGAGACAAAAAGGCTTGAATGAGAATAAGAAGTAAGTCACTAAACACTAGATGTTTAATTTCTGATTTTGAGCCTAAGTCTGTTAATATTGCACTTGAAAATGAAGAATGGGTAAGTGCTATGAATGAAGGAATAGAAAAAATTAAGAAGAACAAAACATGGACATTAGTACCGAGACCAGATGACAAAAATGTCATCGGTACCAAATAGATATTCAGAAACAAGCTGAATGAGAATGGAGAAGTCACAAGGAACAAAGAAAGGTTAGTATGCAAGGGGTGTGCACAAGAAGAAGGTATTGACTATGGAGAAATCTTTGCACCCATTGCTAGACTAGAAGGAGTCAGAATTTTACTTGCTTATGCTGCATTCAAAGGATTCAAGGTATACCAAATGGATGTCAAATCTACATTCCTAAATGGAATATGAGAAGAAGAGGTATACATTGAACAACCAAAAGGGTTTGTTGATCCTGACAATAGAAACATGCTTTGTAGACTACACAAAGACGTGTATGGATTAAAACAAGCACCTAGAGCATGGTATGAAAGACTTCACTCCTATCTCATAAGCTTTGGATTTGTAAGAACTAGTGAAAACAACAATATGTATTGAAAATAAGATACCGATGATAACATTTTGATTGCTGAAATATTTTTTGATGATATCATATTTGGGGGTAATGATATGGTATGTAAATCTTTTTCTAATGAAATGAGCAAAGAGTTTGAGATGTCAATGTTTGGGGAGATCAAATTATTTCTTGGTCTACATATTCTTCAACAAGATGTAGACATATATATCACACAATCCAAATACATCAAGGAAGTGCTAAAGATATTCAAGATGGAATATTCCAAGCCAGTTGGAACACCTATGGAAACTAACAAAGGAAGATAAGTCAAACAAGGTAAATTAGACCCTATACAGATCAATGATTGGCAATCTAATGTATGTTGTTCATACTAGACCAGATATACCGCATGCAGTTGGAATAGTTGCTAGATTCTCTTCTAATCCCAAGGAATCACACATGACTTATGTCAAAAGAATTCTGAGATATCTAAAGAATACTGAGGAATATGGCTTATGGTATAAAAGAGAAGGAAAATTTGAGCTTTAAGTTTATATAGATGATGATTGGGCTGGAAACTTAGATGACAGAAAGAGCACAACCGAAGGAGCATTCTTCATGGGTGATAGACTTGTCACATGGATCATAAATAAGCAAGGATTCATCTCACAACCCACTATAGAGGCAGAATATGTGGCTGCTGCTGCAAACTGCTCAAATATTGCATGGATCAAACAATTACTTGAAGGCATGAATATGAAAATTCTTGAACCAATGATTATCTATTGTGATAATACCAGTGCAATAAACATATCAAAGAATCTAGTCATGCATGCTAAGACAAAGCATATTGCTATCAAGTATCATTACTTAAGAGAACAAGTGCAAGAGAAAGAGGTGATACTGGAATATGTTCAATCCAATGAACAATTAGCAAACATATTCACCAAGCCATTGCCTAAAGATACATTTGAGTACTGAGAAAGAGACTAGGGGTCTGACCCTTGTCTATTGGTCACTAAGATGATTAGGAGGTTGCATTATCCTACACACAATCAGAAGATCATTCATGTTGATGCAAGCAAAGAGATGGACTAAAAAAGATACATCTATACACAAAAAGGTACTTATCTGCACCAAACACCATAGATATTCTTAGCTAATACAAAGCTATATTACTGATGGAAAAGAAATTCAAGGAATCTATTAAATAAAGAGATATGACTTTGGCATTGTTGTCAAAGGGAGAGATGAATTAAGGGAGAGAATATCCAGATGGGAGAGATGTAAAGAGATGTAACTTGTGATTGAAAGAAGTATCTAAAGGGAGAGATGTCACGCCCCACCAGGGAACCCAGGAGGACAAGCCAACTAACAACTAAGAGATGTGAATATTTTTTTTCAAAGAAATGTTACAAACTAATCTAAGTCCTCTCAGGTTTCCTAACACCACTATTCAAGAAAAATAATCTAATCTATTCATTTATCCATTAAGATATTCTTAATATGTGTTGATGGGACTTTGTGACCGGGTACGCCAACAAATGTAATTTGTCACTGGGTACTGGGGTACCGACCAAATTTGCCTGTATAGATTGTCCAGGTAAATGAGATTCCCTAGGCCTTCAAGCACGTGAGAGTTGGGTCTCGACAGTGTGGGAGCTTAGTTGGGAATGTGACTATTTTGTTCAGGGGATAGCTAGTTATCTTGGCTTGTCTTCTCTGGGGATTTGAGTAAGCGGGGTTTCCTGCAAGCATTTACTAACTTTACCAAATAAACTTCAAAAGATACTGCAAGGTTAGAAATATTCCATCTACCTATAGTTATGCCAAACATTCAAAACATCAACCATGCTCTAACATGCTACACTAAATATTGAAGAAATACAGAACCATCAGCTCATATTTAATCAATAGCGAGGAAAAATGAGGTCGTTAATCTACTTAAAATATCAGAGCAAGGGACATAAAGAACATATGAAACAAAATATCATTAATCCAAAGATCAAGATGCTAGCAACAACATTGATAGAACCCTTCCTTCTTCATTAACATGTTTCCAGCAAGCACTGGTGCATACAATAATGGTGGCTGCAGGGGAGCATTTAACTACTGAAAGATTCTAAACTACTGAGCATTGAGCTCTGCAACTAAGAACTGAGAAAAGATGAAATGCTATTAGCTATGGACTGCAAAATCATCAATTTTTCCAACCCTTGGATTGAGGTCAGACTTATTATTTATCTACAATATTTTGACCTAAAACTAACCTAACTTAATTTTCACTCAACAATATAATACTATTTTTGGTGGCCGGTACTACCTACACCATGCTACAAAATACCTTGAGATGGAGAAGGTCTGACATGTCAGAAGAATAAGACAAGAAAAGAGGAGTGGAAGAATTAGCCTCGAGAAGAGAGTCAGGAAAAAAAAAAGAAATCTGATCCCCCAGGGATCGAGGCTACATGCCTCATTAATGGAAAGTGGCTCCCTATCTCCGATGTGCCAAGTGTTACATTGAAGCGACACCTTGGGAAGACCACCTATCAGGACCATCCAGTTGAGCCGAGGTGCCCTACTGGAGTCATCTACCTTTTAACATCCTTATTAACTGCCTTGAAAGCAACTGGTTGGCCTTGGGAACCAAGACACTGGTCACTTAAAGAATACAAAACTACCAGATCCAGAATTATGGGATTCGGGAACTTGCGTTCCGAAAGAAAGAATGAATATAAAATTTGTGCACGCTAAGAGTTATCTCCAGAACCTAGAGAACCATGCTTCTCCTTGCTATTTTTGGGAGCTTTTAACACTTGGCAAACACCCTCTTCATCTATGCCCCTGATGCTGTCCCACCGGCCGCAGACAACCTCAAAAATCTCTTGCACCTCTCTAGCCCCATTCCGGAATTCATCAACCAATTTCACGACATCATGCATTCGGAGCATCATCTTACACAACCTTGTCAGTTTATTCCCATCAATATCTCTGGGGGCGCGATAGTGAGACTCCATGAACTCATCAAATTTCCTGAGGACATAGTCCTATGGGGTGCATGATTAGGTGGTGAAGGGGTCGACATGTGACACCCTTACCACAAAAGCTTCAAATAGGCCCAAAGGATACTGGGCAATGATTATTTTATCTTTTAGGGCCTTGATTGGATCCTTGCAGACCACAATCCTGAGGGAAAGTCTTGAATGCTAGGCCTGGAGGGAATCATATGTTTCATCCCCCAGAATTCCTGCCTCTATGGCCGCCTCTTCTTCGACGTTGAAAATTTCTTCCAGCCCGGCCTTCCATTTCTCATAGTTTCACAAGTCCAATTCCCACACGTCAACGGAGGCACTTGCTTGGTGGAGGAGGAGGTGGATCTGATAAAGATCTAGGAGTGACACTGCTAAGAATTTCCTTACAACATCTATTTGTTTTGTGATCCACCCATCGACAACCTAGGCATTCTTTTTCATGGCCCTTAGAGAATCCACATCGCCCTGTGCAAGCAACAATCCAAAGGTAGAAGCTTCTGGGTGGACCTCGGCCAGAGGCTGTGTAAGTTCTACCAGAAGTGTGAGGAGATTTGTATTTGTTTCCCTTTCCTCCTTTAACTTCTGGCCCTGCTTGGCATATCGGGCCTCTATTACCCTGGTGGCCTCCTTTAGCAGGTCTAATTCGCCCTGCTTGTCTCTTCTCCCCAGAGCTACTTCTATAATTGTATAGTCTTTGGCCTTACGACCACTGTATCTGCATCTGGAGGAGGGGTTGCAATTTTTGCAACTGTGCTTCCTGTTGGACCAATCCAGAGAGTATGGAATTTCCATGCCTTCTTAGACTTCTGGGCCTCTACATTATGGGCCATCATCTCTGCCAGGGAGAGCAGAGCACTTGTTGCTACCATCGGGGCCTTCCTCTTCCCTGATTCCACCAACCATTTGGGCAGCTGGGGTGGCTTTACTATTAAGACCTAAGTATCTAAATTCTCCCCTGAATTTAGTGGCGGGTTCCTGGTATTTTCAATGTTGTTGGGCTCCTTTTTCTTTACCTGTCCTTCTCCCTCAGCACTTCAGTATCTTCCACCAAGTTGGCACCTTGGTTGGTTGAGTCTAGGATTTCCCCGCTCGCACCTGCATTGCTTGTTTCTTTAGGGATTTCCTGGTCTTGTTGTTGCTGTTGTTCTCCAACCCTGCTTGTTTCTTCTGCCAGAATCTCTTCCTCTACTGGAATATCTTGTGGGAGTGGGTGAGGTCGTTGGCCAAAGTTCAGCAATGCGGTTGCTTTCACTACCTCACCAAATATACTTCAGGGAGCCTGGTCTCCTGGAGCAACCAAAGGCATTTGGAGCGTGATGATTAGGGGTATGGTTGATCCCATGGGTATGGTTTCCCCGACCATCGGTTGCTCATATGTCATTTTCCTTGGTTGATTCTTGACCTCATGGACCGGTGTTTCTTCTTGCCTTCCCAGCTTTGGTTGTTCCTTCTGCATTTCTTCTCGGACCTCCTGCTCTATGGAAAACTCTTGTTCTAAGATTTCCTATTCCATGGGGATATCTTCCCTCTCTTGGGCAAAAATTTCTTCTACCACGTGACCTATGTCTTGATGGAGGTCCATGAGCTCGTTCGCCGAGAAAGTCTCATTGAAGTCATCATGTGGGGGTGAGGAGTCAGAAATATTTTCAAGTTCGGGAGAGTCTGAACTGACATCAACTGGAGGCATATATGCAATACTAGGGCTGGTAGTTGTGCTTGGAGTGGGGTTCACCCTCTTCTTTTTCTTTCTCATCAGTGGGACCCTGGTCTCAAGAATACTGGTAGACTCTGCCTTGATGAAAGTCTGTCTGCTCATCATTGCGGCCAACGACGGGGATCCCACTGGGAAAGCAGGCGCCATGGGAGTTATGAGGAGGCCAGAGGACATTTGAGCACTTATCTGCTAGCTTTCAATCCTTGCTAACTCCATCTGTTATTGTAGCTGCGCCATTAAGGGAGTGGGACCTTGGGGAGGTACCTTAGCTGGGGTATCTTATTTTTCCTTCCCCTTACTCGAGCTAGGTCTGGCAGTGATAGTGGGCGTTAAAGTGGGCCTTCAGACAATTTTTCCCTCCCAGGCACTTTTGGGACACACCTAGGAAAAATATTGGTGACTCAGGGGTGGCCCAGTCCACTAGAGGGAGATCTAACTTGTCTAATCCATGCCCTTTGTATGCTGGGTCTTCTAACGCCCCGTCATCTAAAAAACCCTTCAGAAAATTTTGAAGGTCGAGTGCCTTCATGAGTCCTTTGGACATGCATGAATGTTGTCAGGCCCAAAGATCAAAACTATCTTGGCAGTCCCCCTAAAAATATTCAATGTTCACTTTGTGCGGTGGGGATGCCCAGGGCAAGGCCAAGGCAATCTTGCCTAGAGGATCATAATTTTTCCTGGTGTTGTGGAATTCTACCAATCCTAGGCTGTTTAGTTCACTATCTACCTCTCTTGCTGCGGCAAGGCTGCATGTATAATTCCTGCATGAAACTAGGAATGTGACGTTGATGACCTTCTTCAATGTGAAAAAGGCATGCAGGTCCAGGATCTATCGACATAACTCCAAAAGAATAATTCTATCCCCGCAATACCAAGGAAGGATGTAGGGTTTTTCGGAGAAGCCAATCACCTGAATGTAAGTGTGATGCTAAAATTAGATAAAATAATGGCCATAAGTGCTGACCAGATTCATTGCCTCCTACGATAACGGATACCCAAAATCCCGAGTAAGTGTTAGAATATTTTGGTAAATGAAGGCATCATTTACCTGACAAAAATTCAAGAAACTGAGTTCCTATCATACTTGGGGATAATGATCCCATAGTGTCAACTAGCCCAGCTCATTTCCAAGTTCACCTACCATTCCCAAACTCAGAAAGGTCAGTCTCTATTGGGCTAGTGCCCATAGCACGTATGATGTCATGTAGAACTTGGAACTCTAGATGACGCCCTTCAGTTGCGCGTCCACGTGATTGGCTATGATAGCCACCCAGTTGAAGGTCTGACTGCGAGTGGTTATGCAGTAGAGAAAGTAGTAAATCCATGCTGAGAAGTCCCAAGCATGGGGAAATCCAAATATCTTGCTCAAAAATATAATGCCTGCCTAAATGGGCTCTTTGAAATCCCCACGGGGAATTTCCAACTTCATCCTCTTACAATCCCTCTTTGGGGACTTCAACTAGTGGCTATTGAGATATTTCTGAGAGATAAGGGCAGCATCCTCAAACTCCTAGAATGTATTGGCCTGATTCTAGATAATGGACCCATTGAACTATGGGATCCCCAGCCCTGAGGAAAAAGTTGCTACGTCCAGGTTGAAAATTGTTGCTGGATACTGTAATGGCCGGGGATTTAGAAGCAGAACAGTCTGAGTAGGTGCATTGTACAAAGTTTCCAGTTGGAGTATTAATTCTGGTGATTGCACTGAACAAGGAAATTTTATAGCCTTAATGATGCTGGAGGCGGCCAAATGAGTGGAAAAACTATCTCTGCCAGATTTTAGCTTGTAGACGGCTTGGATTAAGCCTTGCATTTCATCCTAGAGTCTGGGATTTGTGTCCATTATTTCCTAAACTTTGGAATCCACCTTGGATCCCATGAGAACACCCTCCTTTGGGTATTTGGAGGTGAGTGGCAGCTTTGCCAGCATCCTTTCAGCCTTGGTTTTTGTAGCTGCCCAAGTGGAGGTAGTAGGAAGCTCCGGGCTATCAGGAGGGGTGATTACTTCAGACATCTTGATCAATTATCCACAACCTGTAGGATCAGAGAACCGTTAGAACATGATATATATAAAAAGAACATTAGAAACTCCAGGGAATTCATCACCACCCTGCGCCTGTTCAATAAGTATTAACACATATCAAAAATTCTAGAATACTTTAAATATACGTGAGTTAGATTCCTAGGGTTGAACAAGGTGACAGGAGGAAACCAAAGACAAGGGATTGATCGGGACTTGGAGTCTGGATAAACTAGCTATTGTTGTGTTGATGTGACCTGTAGGAAATTGTACTTGGTTGACATGGGTTGGCACGTGGTCACGTGGCAGGTGACATAAAGGCACTAATGGTGACAAGTGGGTTGACACAAGGTAAATTGAATGCCAGATGGGACACGGTTTGAATTCCCACTTGTGGGAAATTAATCCTGCCATTAAAGTGATGAGACAAAGGAGAGAGAAAGATACCATGGCTCAAACCAGCGAGGTGTCAATTTTGAGCCATGGCGAATCCCTCTTGACGAGCTCAGTATGGTGAGTGAAAACACTATAGAGCATGATGAACTCATCAGCTTAGAAGGATACACACAAAATATATACACAAATTTATAGAGGGTCAACTACACAGAGGGCGAACAACCCTCTGGCAGAGTAAACCCACCAACGGGAGGCAAACCAAAAAGCAAAATGCAAAAGGTGAACCAGCAAAACCAAACAAAGCGAAACCAAAAATGAAAGGGAACAACAAGAAAAAGACACCAAGAAACTAGAGGACAAACTGAGGACCTACTTGGAGACACAAAGAAAAGCAGGGGAGAAGCACACCAGGAGTGCTCTGCAACAAGTCTACCCTTAAATGATCATGAACAGACACCAAAAATCAACTTGTAATCGACCAATAAGCACAAAACAATTCATAGTTTAATCACCTAAGAATCTCTCTGAATGCTCTAAGTGTTTTTAATCGCGGTAACCGTGAAAGTGATGGGTAATTTCCATTTATAATCTTAGGGTAAAAACAAGCTACGCTCTTCTCTGCAAAATCTGGAACAGGCAGACCTCCGGACTCTGGGCTTGAAGATTCCATGCAACTATTCCTTCTCACGAAAGGAGACAGGGTTGAAGAGAATCTCAGAGTCTGGAATCTGGCTTTGGAGGAACTAAAGACTTTGGGACCAGACCCAAAGTCATGAAAGACAAAGAAAAAGGAAGACACCTCATGGGAGAAAAATCCCAGAGAAGAAAAATAAAGAAAACAAAGAAAACAAGGCAAGAGCCAAAGTGAAAAGAGGGGGACCCAACATTTTGCACACAAAATGTAGGGACGGGTATGTAGGGCATAACAAATGGTGACTATCTGGGACAAATTCCTTGGTGCATTCAAGAACTGTAGAATCTAAGGTTAGAAAAACCAGAATCAATCGTTACTTGGAGCATCCTACTTGCAAGGTGTGAAGCGTCTAAGAAAATCAGGCCCACACATGGTTCAATCCTTGGTCCTTCGTCAGTTGTGAAGTGTGTGCTTTGAAATAAAATCAAGCCAATGACCTCTGGGAGAAGTAGAAAAGGGGCACTAAATATATCAAACCAAAGTCATCAAATCTGCTTGTTTCCCCCAGATACCAGAATTACTCCCCCCCTTAGTTCTTTCCTTTTCTTTTCTTTCCTTTTCTGAATGGGAAGGCAATATTTCTTTCACCTCAGACCTCAAGCTTAGCCAATTTTTGAGGCGGTACTTCTTTCACCTTTCCATCCAATTCAAATTTCCAAATGGGGAAGAGAACTCTGGACCCGGAAAGAATTTAAATGTTTTTAGACTCGGGCCAACAAACTAGTGCGACCGATCTACTCTCAGCGTGTCCAATTACTTGTTCCTTTTGATTTTGATTTAATTGATTTCCAGACATCTGGGAGATGAATCTGATGAATATTACTCATATGCTATTACCAAACTTACATAATAACTCCAGAGTGCAGACCAATTCCACCATGCTAACAACAGATTCCAAATTCACCATAATGCAAAAGGTACCATTCCAAAGACTAGATGTTACGTAAAGAATACCAGTCTACAAAGGGGTGAGCAAAACATTGGGAACCCAAAAAAAGAAAGAATGAAACCAAAAACAAAATGAAAATAAAAAGAGGTGGTCCCAGAGGACAGCCAACAAAACTATTTACAAGGCAAGGCACCCCAAACAGAGCACCGGGAAGGATATTTACAAGCAAGACTTTACATAAAATGTAATTCTGGATAAACTCACCTCATTCAAAATAATGCTTGAGAAAATATCCATTGACGGGAAATGGAATGAATTCTCTGGTCATGGTACTGAGGCGATAAGTATTTTCCTCGCAGATCTCAAATATCCAATATGGTCCAAGCGAGAGCCGTTGGAACTTGGTGTATTTCCCTTTCTTTTCCCAGGCCTTGTCCCACAGAAGGACTAAGTCTGAGATCTGAAAGGCCTTATACTGGGATCTTTTGTCAAACCATCGCTTTACTATTGCTTGGTGACACACAAAGTGTTCAAGGGCTGCGTCTCTTTGTTCCTCCATTCACACCAGATTTAGGAGCCGGACCTCCACGATGTTGTCCCGGTTGCCGAATTCTTGCATGAACTGCAACACTAGTATTTGTAAGTTGATAGGGTCTACTGGGTTTTGGCCATAAACCAAGTGGAATGGGGAAGTCCCCAGGGCTGCCTTTATTCAGATATGATCTTCCCAGAGGGCGAATCTAAGATTTTGGTGCCAGTCTCGGGGATTCTGCTCTAATAGATGTTTGATCACCTCAAGTAAATTTTTGTTGGTTGATTCAGCAACATCATTCCCCTGAGGGTAATAGTTGCTAGAAAACTTTAGAGTGATATTTCTATCATAGGTCCATTCAAGTAGCTGTGCCAAATAAAACACTAGACCATTGTCACATACTATAGCAAAAGGCATTCCAAATTGTGTGACGATGTTTTCTTCCAGGAATTTTATGACTACATCTGCCGTATTGTTTTTACAAGGGATTGCTTCAGACCACCAGGTGCAATAATCGGTAGCAGTCAAGATGTACTAGTGGTTGGCAGATGAGTTGGGGTTGATTTCCCCGATAAAGTCAAATGCCCATTGGGCGAAAGGTCTAGCTTCGAAGACTAGCTGCAAAGGCATGGCCGGGTTCTGCTCATGATGTGCCACAATTTGGAAAGTGTGGCATTTCCTAACATGAGTGTAGACATCCTTAAAGATACAGGGCCAATAATATCCAGCCCGGAGGATCTGATGGGCAGTGGCATCATCTAAGCCATGCCTGGTTCCAACCTTCCCATGGAATTCTTTGATAATCTTTGCAGGTTGAACCCTATCAATGCACCGGAGGTACACTTCCTCATAGTTCCTACGAAAAAGCGTGATATTTTTTATCACGAAGTGTGCACTTTTTAATCGCAGGGCGCGATGTTTGTTTGGAGGCAATCCCTTCGGGCATATTTTATTCAACAATAAGTACACTAGGTCTATGTACCATGGAACCTGAGTGATGGAATCCACTGTATATGCTTGACATTCAATGTGTGGAGTCTCTTCTACCATCACTCTACATAGTCCCTGGCTTTGGACTATCTTCATGGGTTGCATTTCTAAATCACACTCTTGGAGGATGGCCATCCATTTCCCCCATCTTTCACCCAATTCACTCTACATCAGCAGAGATTTTACTGCCTGGTCTAGGATGATAGCATGTACTTTGCTTCAGAGGATGTAATTCCAGAATTTTTTCATGGCACGAACGAGAGCAAAGGCCTACTTTTCCAAAGGTGAATACCGGACTTCAGTGTTCTTAAAGGGGGAGCTCATGAAAGCTATTGGTCATTCCTCCCCTTTGATCTTCTGGGTCAAAAATACCATGACAAAGTGCGGTGAAGCAAAGGAATATATGTAAAAGGGGAGGGAATAGTCTGGGCTAGCCAAGACCGGGGCCTCCGTTATCATTTTTTTAATCTAGGTGAATGCCCGCTTTTCCTCTGGGCTCCACTCAATCTTAGTATCTTTCTTCATCATCTCATTGAGTGGCTTTACGATCTCGGCAAATCCAGTGATGAATCACTAAACAAAATTGATCTTTCCAAAGAAAGATCTCATTTCCTTCTTGTTGCCGGGCATTTGTAGGTTTAGCAGCGCTTCAACTCTCTCAAGGTCAATGGATATACCCTTCTTGGAGACAATATGCCGGAGTAACTTCCCTTTAGTGACCCCGAATATACATTTCTTAGGGTTGAGGGATATTCCATACTAGAGACATCTCTTATAAATCTGGGCGAGGTGGGTGAAATGATCACGCTTGTCCTGGGAAAAGATAGTCAAATCATCCATGTAGATGATTATGCACCAGTTTACTAGGCCTTCGAACGCAATGTCCACAACCTTCTAAAAAGTGACCCATGCGTTGATTAGGCCAAAGGGCATTCTCCGGTAGGTAAATGTTCCCCACTTGGTAGTAAATACCATTTTGTCTCTGTCTTCATATTTAACCATGACTTGGTTATACTCGGAGTACCCATCCAAGAAAGACATCATTTGTGATCTGTTCACGATTTGTAATACCTTATCCAACGAGGGGAGAGGGTGATTATCTTTCTTGGAAGTTTTGTTTAAATTTTGGAAATCCACACAAAGGTGGATCTCACCACTTTTCTTCCTCACAGGGACTAGGTAGGCAACCCATGTAGTATGCCGGATTGAAAAGATAATCTGGGCTGACAGCAATTTCTGGACCTCCTAGTAAATTAGAGGCTCGATCAGTGGGTTGAACAGTCATTGCTTTTTCCAGAAAGGCTTAGTGTCAGGTTTAAGTGGGATAGTATGAGTCATAATGGATGTATCATAGGTTCTCAAGTCCTTTTACCCCCATGCAATTACATCAATGTATTCTCGAAGAACCGCAAGAATCTTCTCCTTCTCCTCTGGGGAGTAGGAGTTGCCAATGTTTATCATTTTCTCTTCACTTGGCAAGCCATTGTTCACCTTTTCAAATTTCCCTCCCTTAGAGGAGGATGATATCTTCTCCCAGCCCCGAGGGTCTGAGTTGAAGATTTGTTCAAGTGCAACCATCCCCTTAGGGATGGTGTTGGTTGGTAAGTCCATGATCTTGTCATCTTCATCACCCTATCCAGTATCATCATGATCTCTCTCTTCCACTATCTGGTCATCAAAGACACCAACATTGGCCATAAAGGCCAGGATATGCTGATCGTCTTTAAAGACCTAAAAATGGGTGACATTGTCTGGGATGGAAGAGCGGGGACCATCTCAACAGAGAATTTTCAAAGTCGAGAGCCAGCCATTGGCTCAAGCGTTTTGGCAGAGACAACAAGGGAATCTGGGACATAATTCCATCTTTAGGGAATAAGATCAATGCCGAAGGAATAAAAATCTTTGATAAGGCTCCATTCCCTATTGCGGTATGCGGCCAGCCTTTTGTCGTGATAGGTGTATTGACTCCAAACTTGTTTCACAATCAACTCTAAATCACCCAGGGCCCGGAGGCAAGTGATCCCTTTCCTTAGTGCAAATAGGAGTCTAAGGACCAAAGCCTCATACTCCGTGATGTTATTCGTGCAGTTGAACTAGAACCTATAGGAAGTGAAGGAAGGATTTCCCCCATAGGTTTATCAATTCCACTCCGGTCCCACAACCCTATTTGGATCAGGATCTGTCAAACTTAATGGTCCACAAGTCATCATTTGTTGTCTGGGGCTGGGAAGACGAAGTGGTCTTTGGATTATTCTTGGGAAGGTTGGGAGGAGCTTCCTCTGACGCTGATGATACATGGGTGAGGTTTGCCTCTGGAGAGATCTTTGGTTGAGATTCCTGGGAAGATGGTGCCAATGAGGCATCTCTAACAGAAGTACTAGGTTCTGGGGAATCAGATGTGTGCTCTTCCCCTCGAAGGGAGTCTATGTGTTGGATGGCAGCGGCCAGTAAAGGCTCACACTCTAGCTTAAAATGTTTCTAATAATTCACCTGGAACCAAGTGCTAGACAAGAGTGTAGCAGGGGTCGCTGTGGTACCCTGAGAGTCAACCTCAACCCTCAATTTTTCTTCCAGGTCCCAGGTTCTTTGAGAAACTATGGGGTCCTCCATGGGGGTGAAATCAAATGTTAAGATTTCAAGGGGTTTGTATACCGCTGGGGAAGTCTCAGAGAAGAGGACTTCATTTACCCTCCCAACTTCGGTGAGGGCCTATTTCATCTGGGGCTCACTTTCAACCTTGATCTGGTTAGATTCTCCCTCCCAAGGGAGCCACAAGTGGGAAAATTCGGTTGAGAAATATCCATTCAGGGACTTGGACCAATTGCAACTTAGTAACATCCCATAAGTCTCTGGGATGTCCACCAAGTGGATGTCAGTCACACTAGCTATCCTGGGGTCCTGGATGAGTTGAATCTAGACATTCTTCATTTCACCCACCATTTTTAGAGTAGTTTTATCCAGCTGGATTACTGTGCCGTTAGACAGGGTAGGGCGGAATCCAAGCTTCTAGCATATGGATAAAGGCATGATGTTGCCTAAAGCCTCAAAATCTACTAGGAAATTGTGTATATTCTTTCCTTGTATGTTCAAACCTAGTAGGAAGGGAGGATCATCAGTGTTTCCTTGGAAGACAGCCACATTGGCGTCCTCAAAAGTGACAGTCTTGGGTGGGCGACTGACGGCTTCCAGGTTTCCCAAGAGCTTCAGAAGAGACTTCTTCTACTCAGGACAGTTCAACAAAACCTCCATCAAGGTTATGGAGGTGGTAGTTTGTTCTAACGCTTTCATGATGTCGAACCTTCCTCCCAAGAATTGGTGACTTCCCTCGGCTGGGTCCTTAGCTTGGTTAGAGCCAGGGCCTTTTGGAGGAATGGAGTGATTAGTCATATTTTCTCAGGGAGGGGTATCTTTGGGAGGTGTGGGTGTGTAAACTAGTCCTTTACCAGCCTAACTCTGAGTGTTGTAGGGAGTCCATGGGTTGGTGAAGGCGTTGGCCTCGAAGGCTGGAATAGATTCATCAAAGAACCCCTCTAGTTTGGGTTCTTCTTCCTCTTCCTTGTTTGCTCCAAAGAAGACGGTCTCATAGGTGAAGGCACTATGAGTGGGCTCTTGTATAGGAGGTTCTAGGGGAGTAGGATCATAAGCTTTCTGTCTGTCCAGCTGGGAGATCGTGATGACTTTCTCTAGCGTGGCATAGTTCACCTCATTATGAGAGCCAGTTTAATGAAATCTACACCAGTTGGTCATGGGCTAGAAGTCAACGACGGGCACAAAATGAGAAGGTCCAGTGCTACCCTGATTGGTGTTTTGATTCGGAGGAGTACCTCCGGTGTTGGCATGATTGTTCCATTGCTGTTGACTGGGCTGAGGCCCATTATTGAAATTTCTTCCTCTGGTATTTTTGTTTCGTTGGCCGGAGAAAATGTTCCCTCTTTGGGAATTGGTGTTGTGGGGTGCAAGGGACCCTGCCTTCAACTGTCCCATGTCCGTAGTCAGTGAGGACAACAGTCACCAAAGAGATTTGACCTTGGCGGACAACTAAGTGTTTACATCACAATGTGACGGTTGTTGTTGTTGGTTCCTTGGGAACGCGACAACATTCACCAGAGTCAAGGGTGGCAATCCTCTAGCCGCGGACGACTGAAAGAAAGGCACTTCAGACAATTGTGTCTGTGGTTGTTGCATTTGTTGCGGCTGGTTCTAGGGAAATGATTCCAGACTTGGTGTTGTCTGAACTTGTGATGGGTAAACGTACCGGGCCTGTTGGTCTATCGATGGTGGTGGGGGATTCAAGGTCATTGCAGGGGCACCCATTTCCTGATTGGGGTTATATCCCCCAGTGTAAGAAGTTCTGTCGGGTATCATGTTAAAGGGCATGCTCTGCCCAATCCCGCCCAGAGATTTGTTAAGACCACCAGACAACTCCAAAGCTAGGTTGTAGACTTTTTCCAGAGTATCCTGGTCGCCCGGGGTGGTAGTTCTCCAGAGGAGAGTGGAAATGAAAGGGTCCATCACATTAAGGTAGGTCTGGATGGTTACATCCGTAGATGGGATGAAGGGACCCGTGCACCGCTTCAAGGTGCATTGGAACCAGTGGTTGAATGCTGCAAGGGGCTCATTTGGTTCCTTCCTAATGGAGATGAACTAGCTGTGGGACCATGCTGGGTCCACATGTATGTGGAAGGCAGCCAAGAAGTCATCCTCCATCTCCTGCCAACTATTGATGGAGTTGGAAGGAAGGTTAAGGTACCAGTTTAGTTTGTTCTATCCCAGGGACAAAGGGAACATCTGGGTCACAATGTCTTGATGTTGGATCTGGTGTCGGTTCATGGCATCTTTATATGCCTGCAGATGCTCTTCTATGGTTTGCGAGCCTAAGTGCTCATATTGGGGACAAATCTTTTCTGGGTGCACAGGAAGATCATTGGTTGCACCCAAAAAAGTTCTCATCAGGGACCCAGTGTTGCTGAAATGTATAGCCATCAGGGGTGCTAGATTCTGACTAGGTTGAGTGTTGATCCCCAGGGTCATCTATGGGACTTGGGTATTCTACGATGTGCTAGATCCCCAGATAATGGCAGCTGGCTTACCTTTTGGGGTCCTTCTCTTTCGAGCGGGAGGCTTGAGTTTGACAAACCTTCCAGGATTGGGGGCTGACCTAAGGACTCTTTCAAATCTTGCTGGAAAAAATGATCCAATCCCACTAAAGGTATGACTCCTAAAAATATGGCTTGGGGAACCCGCAGGCGGTGTAAAATCTAAATCCTCAGAGGGGGACGAGTTCATGCCCTCCTTCTAGCACCAGTTTCTGTTGACGGGACTTTGTGACCAGGTTCGCCAACTGATGTAAGTTGTCACCGGGTACCGGGGTATCGGCCAACTTTGCCTGTAAAGGTTGTCCGGGGAAATGAGATTCCCCGGGCCTTCAAGCACGTGAGAGTCAGGTCTCGACAGTGTGGGAGCTTAGTTGGGAATGTGACTATTTTGTTTGGGGGGATAGTTGGTTATCTTGGCTCGTCTTCTCTAGGGATTCAAGTAAGTGGGGTTTCCTGCAAGTATTTACTAACTTTACCAAATAAACTTCAAAAGATACTGCAAGGTTAGAAATATTCCATCTACCTATAGTTATGCCAAACATTCAAAACATCAACCATGCTCTAACATGATATAGTAAATACTAAAGAAATATAGAACCATCAGCTCATATTTAATCAATAAAGAGGAAAAAGGAGGCCGTTAATCTACTTAAAATATCAGAGCAAGGGACATAAAGAACATACGACACAAAATACCGTTAATTCAGAGATCAAGATGCTAGCCACAAAATTGATAGAACCCTTCCTTCTTCATTAACATGTTTTGAGAAAGCACTGGTGCGTACAACAATGGTGGCTCCAAGGGAGCATTTAACTACTGAAAGCTTCTAAACTACTGAGCATTGAGCTCTACAACTAAGAACTAAGAAAATTCAAAATGCTATTAGCTATGGACTGCAAAATCATCAATTTCACCGACCCTTGGAATGAGGTCAGACTTATTATTTATCTACAAGCTTTTGACCTAAAACTAACCTAATTTAATTTTCACTCAAAAATATAATACTATTTCTAGTGGCTGGTACTACCTGCACCATGCTACAAAAGACCTTGAGATGGAGAAGGTCTGACATGTCAGAAGAATAAGACAAAAAAAGAGGAGTGGAAGAATCAGCCTCAAGAAGAGAGCTGGGAGAAAAAAAAGAATTTCGATCCCCCGGGGATCAAGGCTACATGCCTCATTAATGGAAAGCAGCTCCTTGTCTCCGATGTGCTAGGTGTTACATTGAAGCGACACCTTGGGAAGACCACCTATCAAGACCATCCAGTATAGCCGACGTACCCTACTGGAGTCATCTACCTCCTGACATCCTTATTAACTACCTTGAAAGCGACCGGTTAGCCTTGGGAACTAGGAAACTGGTCACTTAAAGAATACAAAACTACCAGATCCAGAATTCCAGGATCCGGGAACTTGCATTCTGAAAGAATGAATGCATATAAAATTTGCGCATGCTAAGAGTTATCTCTGAAACCCAGAGAACCATGCTGCTCCTTGCTATTTTTTAGAGCTTTTAACACCTGGCCTACGCCCTCTTCGTCTATGCCCTTGATGCTATCCCACTAGCCATGGACAACCTCTAAACTCTCTTGCACCTATCCGGCCCCATTCCAAAATTCATCAACCAATTTCATGACAACATGCCTTTAGAGCATCATCTTAGACAACCTTGTCAATTTCTTTCCATCAATATCTCTTGGGGCGCAGTATTGAGACTCCATGAACTCATCAAATTTCCCGAGGACATAGTCCTTTAGGGTGCATGATCTGGTGGTGAAGGAGTTGACTTGTGACACCTTTACCATGAAAGCTTCAAATAGGCCCAAAGGATACTGGGCAGAAGTTATTTTATCTTTTAGGGCCTTGACCGAATCCTTGCAGACCTCAATCCTGAGGGCAAGTCTTGAATGCTGGGCCTAGAGGGAATCATCTGTTTCATCCCCCAAAATTCTTTCCTTTGTGGCAGCCTCTTCTCCGGCGTTGAGAATTTCTTCCAGCCCCACCTTCCTTTTTTCATAGTTTCCCAAGTCCAATTCCCACATGTCAACGGAGGCACTTGCTTGGCGGAGGAGGATGTGGATCTGATAAAGATCGGGGAGTGACACTAGTAAGAATTTCCTTACAACATGTATTTGTTCTGTGATCCACCCATCGATAGCTTGGGCCTTCTTTTCCATGGCCCTTAGAGAATCCACATCGCCCTATGCAAGCGGTAATCTGGAGGCAGAAGCTTCCGGGTGGACCTCAGCCAGACGCTGTGTAAGTTTTGCTAGAAGTGTGAGGAGATTTGCATTTTTTTCCCTTTCCTCCTTTAACTTCTAACCCTACTTGGCGTATTGGGCCTCTATTGCACTGGTGACCTCCTTCAATAGGTCTAATTCACCCTGCTTGTCTCTTATCCCCATAGCTATTTCTGTAATTGTATAGTCTTTGGGCCTTACGACCGATGTATGTACATCTAGAGGAGGGGTTGCGATTATCACAACTGTGCTGCCTGTTGGACCACTCCAGAGAGTATGGATTGTCTGTGCCTTCTTAGACTTTTGGGCCTCTACATTACGGGCCATCATCTCTACCAGGGAGAGTGGAGTGCTTGTTTCTATCGCCGGGGCCTTCCTCTTCCTTGATTCCACCAACCATTGGGGTGGCTGGGGTGGCTTTTCCGTTAAGACCTGAGTATCTAAATTCTCCTTTGAATTTGGTAGCGGGTTCCCAGTATTTTCAATGTTGTTGGGATCCTTTTTCTTTACCTGTTCCTTCTCCTGCTCCCTCAGCACTTCAATATCTTCCACCAAGTTGGCACCTTGGTTGGCTGAGTTTGGGATTTCCCCGCCCCCACCCACATTGCTTATTTCTTCAGGGATTTCCCAGTCTTGTTGTTGCTGTTGTTCTCTAGCCCTACTTGTTTCTTCTGCCAAAATCTCTTCCTCTACTAGAATATCTTGTGGTAGCGGGTGAGGTCGTTAGCCAAAGTTCAGCAATTTGGCTGCTTTCACTACCTCACCAAATGTACTCTGGGGAGTCTGGTCTCCCAAAGTGACCAAAGGCGTTTGGAGCATGATGATCGGGGGTACGGTTGATCCCATGGGTCCAGTTTCCCTGACCATCAGTTTCTCATCTTTCGTTTTCCTTGGTTGATTCTTGACCTCTTGGGCCGGTGTTTCTTCTTGCCTTCCCAACTCTGGTTGTTCATTCTACATTTCTTCCCAGACCTCCTACTCTGTGGCAACCTCTTGTTCTGGGATTTCTTGTTCCATGGGAATATCTTCCCTCTCTTAGGCAGAAATTTCTTCTACCGCGTGACCTATATCTTGATGGAGGTCCATGAGCTCGTCTGCCGAGAAAGTGTTATGGAAGTCATCATGTGGGGGCGAGGAGTCAAAAATATTTTCAAGTTTGGGAGAGTCCAAATTGACATCAACTGGAGGAATATTTGGCATACTGGGGCTGGCGACTATGCTTGGAGTGGGGGTCACCCTCTTCTTTTTCTTTTTGATCAGTGGGACCTCGGTCTCCAGAATACTAGTAGACTCCGCCTCGGCAAAAGTCTGTCTGGTCATCATTGCAGCCAACAACGGGGATCCCACCGGGCGAGCAGACACCATGGGAGTTATGAGGAGGCCAGAGGACATCTGGGCACTTATCTGCTGGCTTGCCATCCTTGCCAAATCCATCTGCTATTGCAGCTGCGCCATTAAGGGAGTGGGACCATGGGGAGGTACCTTAGCTGAGGTATCTTCTTTTTCCTTCCCCTTACTCGAGCTAGGTCCGACAATGATAGCGGGCGTTGAAGCAGGCCTTCAGATAATTTGTCCCTTCTGGGCACTTTTGGGACACACCCGGGCAAAATATTGGTGACTTACCTCCAAAATAGGGTGGCATACTCCTTTAATTGTTAAGTCTTTAGGGGTGGCCCAGTCCACCAGAGGGAGATCTAACTTGTCTAATCCCTGTCCTTTGTATGCTGGGTCTTCTAACAGCCCATCATCTGAAAAACCCTTTGGAAAATTCTGAAGGTTGAGCGCCTTTATGATTCCTTTGGACATTCACGAATGTTGTCAGGCCCAGAGATCAAAACTATCTTGGCAGTCCGCCCAAAAATCTTCAATGTCCGCTTTGTGCGGCGGGGATGCCCGAGGAAGGGCCAAGGCAATCTTTCCTAGAGGATCATAATTTTTTATGGTGTGATAGAATTCCACCACTCCTAGGCTCTTCAGTTCACTATCTGCCTCCCTTGCTACAGCGAGGTTTCACATGTAATTCCCGCATGAATTTGGGAATGGGACGTTGATGACCTTCTTCAATGTGAAAAAGGCGTATAGGTCTAGGATCTATCGGTAGAACTCCAAAAGAATAATTCTATCCCCGCAATACCGGGGAAGGAGGTAGGGTTTCCCAGAGAAGTCGGTCACCCAAATGTAAGTGTGATGCTGAAACTGGATAAAATAATGGCCATAAGTGTTGACCAGATTCATCCCGTCCTGCAATAATCGATACTCGGAATCCCGAGTAGGTGTTAGAATATTTTGGTAAATGAAGGCATCATTTACCTGACAAAAATTTAGGAAACTAAGTTCCCATTGTACTTGGGGATAATGATCCCATGGTGTCAACTGGCCCAGCCCATTTCCAAGTTCACCTACCATTCCCAAACCTAGAAAGGTCGGTCTCTGTTGGGCTAGTGCCCATAGCACATATGATGTCATGTAGAACTTGGAACTCTGGATGATGCCCTTTAGTTGTGCATCCACGTGATTGGCTATGATAGCCGCCCAGTTGAAGGTCTGACTACGAGTGGTGACACAGTAGATAAAGTAGTAAATCGATGCTGAGAAATCCTGGGAATGGGGCAATCCGAAGATCCTGCTCAAAAATATGATGCCCGCTTGAATGGGCTCTTTGAAATCCCTGTGGGGAATTTCCAACTTCATCCTCTTATAATCCCTCTTCGGGGACTTCAGCAAGTGGCTATTGAGATATTGCCAGGAGATAAGGGTAGAATCCTCAAACTCCTGTAACATCTTGGCCAAATTTTGCATAATGGACCCATTGAACTATGGGATCCCCAGCCCTGAGGCAAAAGTTGCTGCGTCCAGGGTGATAATTATTACTGGATACTGTAATGGCTAGGGATCTAGAAGCAGAATGGTCTGAGTAGGTGAATTGTACAAAGTTTCCAGTTGGAGTATTAATTCAGGTGATTGCACCGAACAAAGAAATTTCGTAGCCTTAATGATGTCGGAGGCGGCCAAATGAGTGGCCAAACTGTCTCCACCAACTTTTAGCTTGTAGACGGATTGGATTAAGCCTTTCATTTTATCCCAGAGTCTGGGCTCTGTGTTCATTATTTCCTGAACTTTGGAATCCACCTTGGATCCCACGAGAACACCCTCCTTCAAGTATTTGGAGGTGAGTGGCAGCTTTGCTAGCTTCCTTCCAGCCTTACTTTTAGTAGCCGCCTGAGTGGAGGTAGTAGGAAGCTCCAAGCTATTAGTAGGGGTGATTACTTCAGACATCTTGATCAATTATCCATAACTGCAAGACCGGAGAACTGTTAGAACATGATATATATAAAAAGAACATTAGAAACTTTGGGGAATTCGTCGCCACCCTACGCCTATTCAATAAGTGTTAACACATCAAAAATTCTAGAATACTTTAAATAGACATGAGTTAGATTCCTGGGGTTGAACAAGGTGACAGGAGGAAATGAAAGATAAGGGATTGCTCGAGACCCAGAGTTTGGATAAACTAGTCATTGCTATGTCGATGTGACCAACAGGAAACTGTACTTGGCTGACGTGGGTTGGAACATGGTCATGTGACAAGTGAAATTAAGGCACTAATGGTGACAAGTGGGCTGACATGGGGTAAATTTAATTCCAGAAGGGACATGGTTTGAATGCCCACTTGTGGGAAATCAATCCCGCCATTAAGGTGATGAGACAGAGGAGAGAGAAAGACGCCATGGCTTGAACCAACGAGGTGTCGAGTTTGAGCCGTGGCGACTCCCTCTCGACGAGCTCGGTATGGTGAGTGAAAACATGATAGAGCATGACGAACTCATCATCTTAGAAGGATACACATAAAATATATACACAAATTTACAGAGGGCTGAAGGTTGAAACACATATACACTAAAATACATGATATTTACAAACTGCTTACATATTTATACAATATTTACATAGGTACATGAGCTAACCTAGGATAATATACATTGTATACATTAGTTTAAAACTACGCAGAGGGCAGACAACCCTCTGGCAGAGCCAACCCACCAACGGGAGGCAAGCCAAAAAGAAAAACACAAAAGGCGAACCAGCAAAACCGAACAAAGCGAAACCAGAAACAAAAGGGAGCAACAAGAAAAAGACAACAAGAAACCAGAGGAAAAACTGAGGACCTACCTGGAGACATGAAGAAAAGCAGGGGAGAAGCACACCAGGAGTGCTCTGCAAAAAGTCTACCCTCAAACGATCAAGAACGGACACCGCAAATCAACTTGTAATCGACCAATAAGCACAAAACAATTCATAGTTTAATTGCCTAAGAATCTCTCTGAATGCTCTAAGTGTTTTTAATCACAGTAACTGGGAAAGTGATGGGTGATTTCCATTTATACTCTTAGGGTAAAAACAAGCTACACTCTTCTCTACAAACTCTGGAATAGGCAGACCTCCGGACTCTAGGCCCGGAGATTCCATGCAACTATGCCTTCTTGCGAAAGGATACAGGGTTGAAGAGAATCCCGGAGTCCAGAATCTGGCTCTGGAAGAACAAAAGACTCCGAGACCAGACCCGGAGTCACAAAAGACAAAGCAAAAGGAAGAAACGTCGTGGGAGAAAAATCTCAGAGAAGAAAAACAAAGGAAACAAAGAAAACAAGGCAAGAGCCAAAGCGAAAAGAGGGGGACCCAACATTTTGCACACAAAATGTAGGGACGGGTATGCAGGGCATAAAAACATGCATCACAAGTTACCCACTAAGGAATTGATGGATTAATCCAGGATTACTAATTCATTCCTTTAATTTTAACATTAAGTTACAATGATAATCCCACCATCATTCCTAACATATTTTCATGCATCTATATGAGTTATCCTCCACTTAAAATTATGTCATTATTTATAATTTTCATTTAAGCATTCCAGTGAGAGACTAACATTCATTAGATATGCAATATCCTATGTGCTTTATTATTCCATACACAATTAAGGTACATAGTAAACATAATCCAATGTTGAATTCTATAGCTATCTTATTCATTGATTCATAAATTCAGAATAATTTTCCACAACTTTACATCAAGAGATAGTGCATTCATTCATAAATACATTATTTCATACTAAGTCTAAGATAATTTCTTGGATACCAAAAAGTAATAAAAGATACATGAATAAATAACCTAAAAAATTATCTTTTCATATTGATAACATACAATCTTGTCCCTTTCCTTTTACCTAGGTCTACCCATTACCTTATACATTGCTTTGATTTACATTGATATACATCATATTATCAGATCCAATTATTTCCTTACAAGAGCTTACTATTACAAGAATGCACATGCATAAGTACATCTTTACATATATAATAAGAAGTCTTCAGAATTGAAAATCTAGAAGGAACAAGAGCCAGGAACATCCATCTGACCATGAACAATACCTTGATATAATAAAGATTAACCAACCAACCACGTGGATCCATAAAGAGTCCACTCCCCCGTGCTAGGAGACAGAGACCAAGGTCCATGCAAGAAGGTAACAACTAGGTTACTCCTAAGGTGATGATAACCCTCCCCAAAACATAATACAACTAAAAACACAAGAAGATCACAAGGACCAAAAAGGACATAATCAACATTGGTAGGAATTCTAAGCTACAAGATAGGTGAGTGTCATCGCATAGCCCTCATCCCTTGGGTTACCCTGGTACTAGCCACTCTTGGCCCCAGCCCCCAAGTAGGCACATGCAGAACCAAACACCTTTCGTGAGGACAAGGTTGTTCGATTGTGCTATCACAAAGACACCTTCTCCCACTCCCATCCCTAGTCTGTACTAGAACTAGTGGCATGGGTGATGCACAAATTTATCTTTATTAGTGTGTATTTCACCCCCATTCCCAGTTAATTTATTTAGATTATCACTTGATTACATAACTCATCAGTGGGTTATCCTGGTACTAGCCATTTAGGGCCCCGACCCCTCACTGAGAGCCACTCACCTAGTGTCCTTAGGTTCCCTACCCAAAAGGGTCTCAAAAGAACATAAGGAATCCACATCATAGTATACAAGAAGCCATAATAATGCCACAACATCCAATAATTGAGTTTAGGAAAGCACTAGTTGTCCTGAATCCTTTGGACAACCCTAAACCACAATCAGATACACAAATGGATAAAACACATCCATATTGCATCAAATGCATCAAAAATAGATTCTAAAAAACATAATTACATCAAGTACCTCATCCCAACAAAAATCATAATATCCTAACATCATTGGATTGGGTTTAGGAGATTATTGATTGTCCCTAGTCCACCAGACATTCCTGAACCCTAATCCAACATTCAAGATGGTAGATAACACACAAGAAGACATCAAAATGTACCAAACATAAAATATTATACAAAACCATATAACTAGTACCTTCTGGTGCTGACTCACACCACGAAACATCATAACAAGATCATGTTGCAGAAAACATGCTGATTCCTGAAATTAGGATAAGTCTAAAATTTCCTAAAACTTTAAAAATCTAGAATCTTTATTTTAACTCCTAGGAGGCTGAAACCACTCTCAAACATCCTGGAAGTTATTACATAAAATGTAACTTAAAGTATAAGGAGTATGTAGCTTATACTTAAATGTTACATTTTATGATTCCCCCTAAGGCTGAAATTAGCCTGAGTCCACCAGAATGACCTAGCTCTTATGCATCCAAAATGCACTAGACATACTACTAATACAAAAATCAATAAAAAAACAAGTAAAATATCAAAATACATCATCCTTGGGTTACTACAAAAACCATAAACCTCAATAAAAACCCTAAAATTGACCCAAATGGAGGTCCTGCGCAGTTGGTGAAGGTTCTGCGTAGTTGGGGCCTGAACTTGCACACTTGGGGAAGGTACTGCACACTTGGGCCTACCTCCTGCGCAGTTGGTCATGTGACTTGCGTAGTTGAGGCCCAGAGCTGCGCAGTTGGGAGAATACTGTGTTTAGCAAGAATAGTGGGTTGCAGATTGACTTTGCGAGAAAAAATGGGCATGATGGATGCTTGGGAAGAAGAATCAGAGGAAGATCCAGTTGAGATCTCCCTGTTTCCCTTCCAAAACACCCCTCACAACCATATTTACCTCAAAATAAACCTGTCCCATTTACCGAAGTATGAAATAAGGTATACAAAAATGTAAACATAAAACATAAAATTTTAACCAGAGAGTATTTCCTACTCATGCTTGAAGGTTCCTTGCGACTGCTAAACACACTAAGGTACATCAAAAAGGAAAACCAATAGGAAACACTAGACTCCCAAACAACATAAATCATGACAAAATTTCATACGGAAAGAATAATTCATATAACATAAACATCCACCACCTTTCAAGAATTATTTTCCATCCAAAATAATCTGATATAATGAAGAACAACATAATAATACACTTTCCATAATTTTAATATGATCTAGAAAAGTAAGAATAAATAATAATACACACACGCATAACATGGAAAACACATGTGAAGGATC
Source organism: Thuja plicata (assembly GCA_018584345.1). NCBI lineage: Eukaryota > Viridiplantae > Streptophyta > Pinopsida > Cupressales > Cupressaceae > Thuja > Thuja plicata. The sequence continues at coordinate 5,896,197 of MU226400.1, read as the reverse complement.
TCCTTTTAGGATAGATCCTACCTGGGGTCCTGAGGAGAAACCGTTGAGGAAGAAGTTCTTAGATAACTCCAGCCACTTTCCAAATTCCTTCAGACTCTACCAGTACAAGGTTCTCTTCTGGATATCCCGTCCCAAGCCTCCACCTTTCTTTTGTTGGTCTAAAATAATGATTTCTACCCTATATCCCAATAGTGTATCTCTCAGAAGTTTCCTATTATTTTCTTTCTATTTCATGTCACTCCCTCTCTATAGAAGTTCCTCTCATAAATATGCTACATGAGTGGTTGTACAGGAAACTCCAACCGATGCAACCATCCATAACCAAAGATTGGTTAATAGTTTAGAACTTTAATTATTAAATTATTCATTAGTTGTAAGATGTTCCTGCATAATATACCATTCTTAATTTATTTAATTTAGTAAATATTTATGCATATTATCTCTAACATAAGGTATTCCTATATTTAATATCTCTTAGTTTACTTTTATTTACCTTAGCCATTAAGGAATTCATCTCAAGGTAAATATTTAATAAGTTGATAATTACTTTGGTATTTACTATATAGTCTTATAAAAATATTGTTACACAAATCATAAATACATATAATCATTTAATTCTTATGTGTGTGTGTGTGTGTGTATAAACATGTGCATATGTGTGCACTCATATTCCTATGTGTATATATAACCATTTAAATATTATTATTATAACAAGAGATTAATTTATGAATAAACTTTATAATTCTTATTATAATGTATTTTAATTCCATATTATATTAAGTACTGCAACTAGCTATTGTTCTATAAAAGATATAACATTCAACCCTAGTAGAAACATGATTACCACTCACATAAACCAATCCTCCAACAAGACCTATGATAATAATTCCAAAATCAATCAAGGCAAAAAAGCTATCCAGATAACAAAACAAATTACCATCATGCCAAAGAAAACATATCTAGGACCAACTCAAGAGTACCCAACCCAGGTGCAAGGGATCATAAGTAAAGGACCAATGGTAGGTTTATTCTTGTGAGGACTTGGTACTATCTCCATAACAACAATAATGATTGAGGATTTTGGGGCACGCTCAGACCTGTGAAGCCAGGTGAAGTCGATGCCCAATACCTGCAAGCCTGCATCACAGAGAAGAAATACATGTGCATTGATGTACATATAAAAGAAGACATTGCTACCAGATGACCGGGATCGATACATCGTGTGGACCTCATCCATGTGAGTAACTATGACTTTGTCCCGAATCATGAAAATAGATCATCTATACACACACACAAACACACACAAAGAATGTAGCATTATCATAATGAGGGTTAGAATCTTGAGCATTGGGTTAGTCTATAATCAATACTAATAATAAATCAACAGAATCATGAGGAATATCCTAAATCATTAAGTGAGATACAAGATTCATCAAAAGTAACCTTAATAGAGGAATACATATATCCATCAAGTACATATCATATAACATCCTAACTGTATTCAAAAAAGTTTTGAAGGTCCTCAATACATACATGGAGATAAACACATACACAAATGATACCTTTAGATAATATGTCTGATATTAGAATCCTCAGGTACAAGCTCATGAAACTATTATAAACAAACTATAGGAATATATTAAACAAGTATTAAGCTGTAAGAAAACATCGAAAGATCTTACTTCATTCAAAAGCACAAAACTTTTATTAGGGTTAGAGGGGTATTACATCCTCCCCCCTTAGATTCGACTTACTCCTGGAAGTCGGAATAGATAAAATGAACTATATATCACACTTAAGTTGTAAATTGTTATCCAATAGAATTGCAATATTACTACTCTAGAACCTAATTTAATGACTGCATGCATAATTCTCCTATTAGGAGTTTTGATAAATCCTATCTTATTATAATTTTAGTGTAGATTAACTTGGTTCCAATGGTAAGAGACTTTCAAAAGAATTACCTATGTTATTCTTGCACTTTATGCAGTAAGTTTGTCAATAGATACTAAATTGGAGTATTACTTGAAAATTACTTTTATCAACTTGAAAATCCAAAGTATTCATGTTTTATTTACATCAATGTATTAGGAAAATGTGTGTTTTATCAAACGAAATTATCGCTTCCTTACACAATATAAAATTTTCTTATCTATGGTAGCTAATTTAAAAAGATGGAATTTATGATACATTTTTCCTTTTTGAGATACAATTTAATCCTACACAATACTAAATGTGAGACTTTATTACAAATAGGGTTCTAAAATTTGCATTCCTTACCAACTATGCATATCAAACATAGAGGGGTATATAACATTTATATTTATTATGTTCATGAAGGTAATTTATCAAACAATTGTTACTTACCTTTGCCATCATGAAACTAAAACAATCCAGATACTCAAAACGTACCGTTTGCATTAAAGCACAGTTTTATAATAAATCTTTTAGAAGAAAAAAAACCTAAATTAGCAAGTAAACAATATTATTTTTCATCAAGATTTAAATAGACTTCCAATAACTTAGGACACACACATATTACAATACACATATTCTAAGTCATATTTCATAATAGTTGTAGTGTTCAATTTCCAAAACACATTCATATCCCTAGAGGAGATCTAGTCAATTTTCAATTTATTGCACCATTATTTATTAAGCTAGGATGCCTCCTCAAAGCTCACTAGTTATATTTACACTTTTCACAAATTTGCAAGTCAGACGGTTTCCATATAGCATGTAGTTAATGTCCAACAACAATGTAAAAGAGTTCCTTCAAGTTCCCTATTTTATAATGATTATGGATCCATCAAGAGAAGAAGAAGCACATGATTCCTACTACTATCTTCACAACCACAACCTTTAAATTAATAACATTACCAAATGTACATAACTTTAATTTCTACCCTTTACCTATTTATAACATTATCCTCATATGCTTTAAACTTATGAGATAACATCGTATCCAAGTAGAAATTGAGTAACGTACATAACAACATTATTATAGAATTTATTTACCATAGAAACTTATTATTCATAGTCGATCAATCACTTAATGTTGTTAATTACTACTAAGGTGTTGATCACAATGTATATAAAACTTGAATTTGTTTCCATAATACTCATCTAGGGTCCTAACCACTTACTAGGCATCTAGAAAGACATATATTTAATAAAACAAATTCCATCATTAGTATAGATAATCCACTTCATACATACTCTTCCCTATACTTGCTTGATTATGTTAGCTTAACTCATTTTCTGTGTGAATTAACATGACATGCAAAAAGAATATAGCCTCATACCAAAACAGGGATAAAAATTCTTCTTCCTAAATGCAAATGTGAATTGTAGCCTATGATAAAATCTTGGGGACGTAAGTCCTTCACCCAAGGGTTTTCTAATTAAGCATTCACAAATTTTTCTGATATATTATTGCCTTGTCTAAACAATGTTAGTCCTTCAAAACTTATTTCTTAAAAGGGAAGAGAGAGGCAAAGAGAAATACATATGGAAATAAATTATTTGTTCCTTACATTTCAAGTTCCTACTTCAAGAAGTCACAAGAGAGCGGAGAGAGAGAGATAATTCAAACTGTTATTATATATCAACTATCTATTACAACCTTATTCCCTCATGTGTCATAGTTTCTCCTTTCACACAATGATCTATGGTACCACTCTCTTTCATCTTTTGTCAAGAATAAGAGAAAAATTTATTTTCAAATTTTAAACCAAGACGCGACACTAAATTTTTCACTTCTTTCCTAGATACAAATTATTAGCCATGAAATTTAATTATTACCATTTCAGTCCTATAAGAATAAAAGAAAGTACTACCAGAATCATTTCTTTCTTCCCATTAAAGGTGCAAAAGCAATTAATTTCTAAGATACCTTGAGTAGGATAAATAGAAGTCAACTGGGCATTGATAAGAAGATAGAATGCACAACATTTCCAATAAAATATATTATAGGTAGGGTCAGGAGATAATATTACCTACTACCACAATTAAGATGCAAAACATCGAGTATCCTTTTACTTTTGCCTTTTCTAGGGATAACAGTGTCATTTATCAACAAGAAGACGATACCCATAGGTCTCCAGAATTTCTTAGCATTCTATTTATAGAAAACATCCATTTAACACATCATTGATCTCAGAATGCAAAAACATAAGTAATTGTTATAATATAACTCAATCATAGAGGAATAGGTGTACCCTTGTAAGACAATGTAACATAAATACAAGAAACATAGCCTTCATTTCCTAAGATTCAAGTTTTTCTTGCAGAAAGATGAAATCCAAAAAGAGACAAAGATAAAATACTCAATGTTATACATAGGTGAGCTACGAGTCCCAGAGTTCCCAGTGTGGAAACTTGGGGCTTTGATGCCAAGATGTCACGTCCCGCCAGGGAACCCAGGAGGACAAGCCAACTAACTACTAAGAGATGTGAATATTTTTTTTTCAAAGAAATGTTACAAACTAATCTAAGTCCTCTCAAGTTCCCTAACACCACTATTCAAGCAACATAATCTAATCTATTCATTTATCCATTAAGATATTCTTAATGTGCATCACAAGTTACCCACTAAGGAATTGATGGATTAATCTAGACTTACTAATTCGTTCCTTTAATTTTAACATTAAGTTACAAGGATAATCCTACCATCATTCCTAACATATTTTCATGCATCTATATGAGTTATCCTCTACTTAAACTTATGTCATTATTTATACTTTTCATTTAAGCATTCCAGTGAGAGACTAACATTCATTATATATGCAATATCCTATGTGCTTTATTATTCCATACACAATTAAGGTACATAGTAAACATAATCCAATGTTGAATTCTATAGCTATCTTATTCATTGATTCATCAATTCATAATAATTTTCCACAACCTTACATCAAGAGATAGCACATTCATTCATAAATACATTATTTCATACGAAGTCTAAGAGCATTTCTTGGATACCAAAGAGTAATAAAAGATATTGTTGAAGACAATTATTCAATTGTGTATTGTCATTGATGTTACACATGTATTTACACTTATGTAATGATGTTACACAAATATCTACATTCATACCGAGCACAGTTGGTGAAGAGAAAGAGTTTTTCAGTGTTGACCGAGTCACTCGGGCATTTCAGTCATGGTCAAGCATCAAAGAAACTCAATGTTAACCGAGTTGATTATTCAGTGTCAGCCGACTAACAATGGTTTACATTCTATAAATAATTGGTTATAAGAGGCTGACTAAATTATGATTTATTACTTATTTAGAAGTATATTCAAGCTGATTTGACATGGCTTATCATATATATGAAAGGTCAAGTTTGGATTGAATGTGTGGAAGAGTGTGTAAGAAAGTGTGTATAAGTAGAAGTGTGGAATTTTGTGATATGAAGAGTGAAGGCAAAATCATATGGGATTCTGATTGAGTACAGAACACTCGGAGCTGCAATAGAATATTTGATCAGCAAGGATCCAGTTATAATCAGTTTAGAGATCTGAATCAGCAAAGACAGTTGCTTATACATACATGTCAATTCATTGTTACTTTCTTACAATTGTAGCAGTGATCTCAAATCTCTTAACAGAGTAGACTTAACAGTCTTTTTGTAAATCCTCTCACAAGGTAGCATTTCTATGTTGAAGTGTTGAAGACCTCTAACAAGGCCACTCCTCATAGGGTGATTTAAATCCTCTAACAGGGTCACACCTAACAGTGTGTTTTGTAACCTTTAATAGGGTTGGCTCCTAACAGGGCTCACTTCAGAAGAGTGAAAAATAGTAACTAGTTAGATAGGTGGTTTTTCCCACATTGGGTTTCCACGTTAAATCTTGGTGTCACCTATGTATATGTTGTTTGTTTCATGCTTTATGTTTATGCACTTAATCACTAAAGTATAATTGCATTAGATATCATAAAGATTTCTTTAACACCCGAGTTACAGAAGAATATCTTAATTAATCGAGTAACAGTGTTATATTGTTTAAGACATCTAAGGGACAAGGGATTTGTTTTGGAGTAATTGATTCACCCCTCCCCTCTCAGTTACTTATCTCATTTCCAACAATTGGTATCAGAGCTGCAAGTGCTTTCAGAGAAGGTTTCAAGGCCTAAGCTAAAGATTAGAGATGTCTTACAGAAGGGAGATCCCAAAGCTAAACAAAGACAACTTCCTTGCATGGCAAGAGTTGATGAAACTACATCTATCTACTATTGGAGATGCTGGTTTGCAATTTTTGGACAACAAATATGTGGAACCAACAGGGACTATGACTATGGAACAAATGATGAAACGAAAGCTTCATAACATAATGATGATTGATATAGCTTCTTCACTCAGCTACTCAGAATTTGATGAAGTCAAGGACTTCCCTACAACCTATGATATGTGGAGGAAATTATAGGAAATTCATGGAGGAGATGCAAATGTAAAGCGAGCCAAAGCAGAAAGTCTTAGAGGACAATTTAACCAGATGAAAATGAAAGAAGGAGAAGACATTACAAGATACAGTGAGAGAATCAAGAAGATTGTGAGTGCCATCAGAGCTGGAGGAGGAATAATTAAAGATACAAGAGTGGTCAGCGAGGTATTAAGAACTTTACTTCCTATCTATGCTATTAGAGTTTTAGCTATTCAAGAGATGAGGTGCAATAAAGATATAACTCTGGATACATTAGTTGGAAGGCTTACAACTTTTGAGTTGGACAACTTTGACAATTATTCTCATAGCTCTAGCAATCTTGAGTCTGCATTCAAAGCTAAATTAAACTTTGGTAAGAAGGACATATACTCAAAAGGGAAGCATATTGAAAGTGATAGTGATGATGAATCTGATGATGAAGATCTAGATATAATTGAAGCATTACTTGCAAGGAGAGCTGCCAAAGGTAAATACAAAGGTAAAATTCCATTGATTTGTTTCTCATGCAATGAGGTTGGTCACATTGCTACCAAGTGTCCGAACAAAGAAGACAAAGATGAGAAAAAGTTCAACAAGTACAAAGGCAAGAAAGATTTCAAGAACTACAAGAGCTACAAGGACAAAGGTAAGAAGTCTTGTTATAATTCTAAGGATTCTGATAGTGATGAAGAAGAAGATGAAATGGTTTATATTGCTATAAAGGACGAGTCAGATGAAGAAGATGAAAAGACAACAAGAAAGAACATATCAATACAATCGATCAAAGAGTAAACAAAAGCGAGAATAAATGGTAGTGTAGTAGTGAAATGAAATCTCGTCAATGGTTATCGTTGGAAATAGTTTTCTATTGTTGGAAGCCCATGGAACAACATTACAAAGAGTAAAATGACACAACAAACAACAACAAAATCTTTAAAATCCTACAACCAAAGATCCAAGTTTGTATTTCCTTGACATCAACATAATTTTTTTCGTGTAAGTGATGGCACAACAGTACACCAATCAAAATAAAATAACTGAAATTTTTTTCCCATAAATCTACAACTAAATTTTTGAATACATGATTTGTGAGCAATGACACCATTGTTTTGGTGCTTCAAGAGCACTTGTTACAACTTTAGAAAATTCAACCAAAATAGGTTCTCAAGGGATGTCAAGCTAAAATATAGAGAAAACTCATTATCAAATTATAGGTGGTTTTGGTTCATTTGACAAAAGTGGATGACTCTTCTACATTTTAGGCTCTACTAGGCTAGGGGGGGTATTCCCATGAGATCTTACATAATCAAAAGATTTGAAAATTTCAATCAAAAAAGGTAAGATATACCTTGAGCATGAATATAAACCAATTGTTTATTACTAATTATCCTTTCTACTAGCTTTTAAGGTCTACTCGTGAGGATCTCAAAGAGAAATTATGTTTCACAAGATCTAACAATAAATACATTTAATCAATGAATTTCCCCAAAGATAGATTTAATTGTAATCTCCCAAAGACTTGTAAATTGGCTAGGAACAAACCTACTATGATAAATCACCCTTTACAGTTGGTTTCTTATATATCAATTATAAAAAGTAGATTTATAAGCTATGCAAAAAATTGATGCAAAATCAAATGAGTAAACCAAATTTATTTGAACATCTAGTCAATTTAGCTACAAAATTCATTCTAGACAAGATTCAAAGATTGCGAATTTCAAATATAGACAAAATATTTTCAAACTAGTGAAGTGATCCAAAGTATCCTTAATGAGTATCAGGAAAATAATGTTCGCATCAAACCATTAGACATTTCTTACTAAGGAGACTAGAAAATACTAGAAACTAATAGAATAGACAAGATATCATTGAATGCGACCTCATAAGCACAAAAATGGTCACTTCCTTAAATGCTATTCTAGCTACAAAGACTTGTTTCTACCTAGTAGTTTCCCATCATTTTTTCTTTACAAATATTTATAGTCAAACCTCATACATACTTAGCATAAACATACAACTATTGAATGTGCTAAGAAGCATACAATTAAATGAAAATGCAACAAGAAGAAACAAAACTTTCATTTATTTAAAAAAAAAATCAAGCTAGCATGTGAATGACACATATCCTCAATCTGGTTAAATCACACATAGGCACCTTCATGAAATAGAGTATGGTCGACAAAACACTTAGCCTCCAAGCTAACTCAACATCCTTTGTAGTGAAAAGAGATCTACATAACTCACTTCGAAGACAAACACTTCATAACCTTTTGATTTTAAAGATAAATTGGTTCCTAAGATATTCTATAGGGATGATGAATGATTCACAATATGCCCATGGAGACCCATACATGCACTTTTGAATTTCCTTGACATATTGATGAATCCTCAACCTTCACCATGTGCCACAAGCACAAAAACCTTAGATAAATAATTGGTCATACAAGAATCTCAAGAACCATGTCAAACTCATCCAACCCCTCTCCAAATATGTAGAAGCCAACAAGTGATTGCCAAGTAGGAAGGCATTGGTATTATGCCACTACTCAATCATATTTAGAAATCAACCCAAGGTGATCCCATGGGAAGTTGATCAAAAGGGCACCCAAAATCAATGGTGTAGAATGTAATATCTAGGTCTTAAGAGATCAACGAGTGGGTCCCTTTTGTCATCTATAAATATGCAAAAATGAACTAGAGAAAGCTATGCAACTCAATCTCAATGAAGTTTAGATGAACCCCAATTGAGAATGCCCACCTCAAAATTTGGCATGTTTTAATACCTCTATGTATAAAGTTCTTTCAATACATTAATTACCATAACATGTCTTAACATGTCCTACTATTGAAGTTTACTACTTTAAGCAATACACAAATATGTAAAGTCCGTAAAGCTTATAATATTTATAGACATCTTGGGATTAAAACATTGAAAAGTGACTAGATTCCTAGATCTTTCAATACAAAGCATTTGATATCCTCTTCTTTAAGTATAGACAAATGACACAATTAAGTAAAGGCTAAGAACATAACAACCACCAAAATGAACATAATTGCCTCCCAAAAATGAATTCTCTTGGTGTGATGGAAAATAAATAATAGCAATGGACACATTCAAACTATGAGCAACAACCGTGAATCCATCTAAGGAAACAAACATAGGTCCATATCAAGGCAAAAATGCAACATAACACTCAAATTTTGTTATGAAGAGGGGTAAAGAGAAGGGTTCCTAACCCTAGCCCATGTCAAATTTCATTTGCCAGAGGGAATGCCCACTTCAATTAGAGGGCGAAAAGAGCAGTTCCCAGGGTTCAAATCCTTTTCAAAGTTTGCATAATTTAGTCAAATCGCTCAGAGATTTTCTTTTAAGCTAAATTCTTAAGGAAATGAAGGCATTCACAGAGTAATAGCTCATTCGGTTGCATGGAGTTGTTCTGTATGGATTTACACAGAAATGCTTAAAGAAATTAAATTGCTTTAAAAGAGCCTTTGAATATCAATTGCAGATGGCAAAATTGGAAAATCACCATATGCCAAACTTGTAAAGTTAGGAACCATGAAAACAAGAATAAGGTATTTACTCGGTAGGACAGAGTCAAAAACATCTAATGAAAACTCTAGTACAGTGAACAAATGGGCTTTGTGAGCTTCATCATATTGGTCTGCATTTCTTCAATGTGAGATTAGGTTCAGGTAGCTTTAGGGATACAGGAAATCAAGCAATTAGAACTCATTACAGATAAGACAGCTACTCAAACTTATGAATAGAAATTGTATCATAAGTCGAATTTTCAATTGTATGTGGGAGCGTAGAAATTTATGTAGTAATTCAATGGCTACAGTCAGATTTGTGATGGTTGGAAATTTAAAACAGAGCACCTACGATCCCAAGATAGGAAAGATTTAGAAATTTATATGGTAACTCAATGGCTGAAGTAATAATTCGTTATGGGTGGGGGTTTACAACAGAGCATCTATGATCCTAAGATAGAAAACATTTAGAAATATATATGGTAATCCATTGGCTACAATAAGAATTTGTGATGTGTGGGGATTAACAGGTCACGTTCAGTATTTATCCAAATGAAGGCAGAGACACCAGAAGGGATCTGATCTCGTCTCTGGGTTTTAGAAGGTGAACCCTATTAATGGTTTAAGCAAACTAGCAACCAAACATACAGATGTTTGAAACTGGGAGTCTTTTCTACATGAGAAAGATCAAAATGTAGCTTTTGTTTTTGATTCAATGTTTAAGAGTTTAGGCTCTTGTTGACAAAGAAAGAATTAGCAGGAATGCCAATATTAACTGGATTGTTCCAGGTTCAGTGGACTAAACAGATTTAAATTGAAAAAGAAGAAAAATGTACATTTTCATGGCAGAGGCTATGATATTGTAAATTACTTACTCTTTCAAAGATGAGAATAAGAGCATTTAAACAAACTTGGTGCAAGGATATGGTAGGACCAAACAGAAAAAATAGAGTTTTTGCATTCTTTGTGAGATAATTATTGATCAAGAGCCTGGCATGATAAAGATATACAGTAATATCTTATTATGGAATATGTTTGCCAATTTGGTCTTTCAAATTAGTACTTTATAAAGTAAAATGCAGAAAAAAGGACAGCCATAGCTGTGAATGCAAAAGGTGCCTCTCATAGTTGAACGCCCTGAATGCAAAAGGTGCATCCCCAAACTAGGACAACTTGCCAGTACTCCAAAGAATGTACAAGTAGTTCTAAACTAAGGTTGACATTACCATCATAAGAGACATATGACTGTAATTATAATTTATTACTATTTAACAAGTATATTTTACATATTTTCATTTCTGCTGTTAGAATTTTTATAAATTAAGGAATGCTTTATATTTCCTTCTGGTTTTTATATCGTGGACTTAAAAATTTGGGAATATCCACCCTATTTGGAAATCTTGTAAGGAATCATTAAGTCATCCAAAGGCCATAGAAAACATTTTAAAATAAGCACAGATTTCAGGGTACGAAAGAGATCTGTTGTTGGTACTAGAGAACAGATCATTTCCATGCAAGAGAATATCAACCTGAAGACAGATGGATAGGCAGAACACAAATTGAAGCACAATACCCGGTTCATTTCTCGATTCAAAATTAAGAATCATCTGGATCTAATGGAGAGTAAAGATGTTGTGGATGCAATGTGTTCACTATCGATAAAAATTGCCTCAAATTAATGGGAAGACATCAAGCTCACCTATGTTTAGGTTCCTTAAATTTATCTTAGAATAAGAAAATTTGAAAAATATTAAAAAACACATAATGTTTCTATAAGAAATAAACATAAAATGGAAAGAAATATTGTGTACAAGACCCAAAAACTACGAAATCATATGACAGAATACATCAAAATGCAACAACAAATAAGCAGGGTCATATTCCAGAGTTAAGATATATTCAAACCGAGCAGCCATGTGACACTGAACACTTATTATCATAATAGCTTGTAGTGTGTAAATTGAATTCACAGCAAGTACAGATGATCCTAATCATTGTAACCAACAAACAGAGCTTACATTTCATTGAATGTGGCAGATCATCCTCTTTCATCTCCATCCCAGTTGTCTTTGGCTTTAGGCCCAGTGGGTCCTTGCCCACCTGAAAGCTCCTTGGGCATATTGTTCAAGAGATTCTCAATAGTTGACCTCAATTTAGAAGGAAGCAATCTGATGACCCTATTGAGCTCTGTTCGAGAATTGTACACGATCTTTGGACCCCATTCTCTCTTATACTGCAACCATGGAGGCTCCGTTATAATCTCATTAGATCCAATCGCTTCCAGGTGCTCTGCTGCAACAATTTGGTATTTTCTGCTAATATCTAGAAAATATTTGCTTCTAGCAGCATCATTCCTGATACCAACTCCAAGTTTCCTGTCACCTTCAAGAAAATTCCCTGCGTGAGGAAATGTTGCATGCCCACCCTTTGATGCATATACTACTATTCTATTCCCTTCAATGCGTTCCAAATCTGCAGCATTGATCCATTGGCCACCACTGTGCTGTGAGAAATAAATTTTCCACAGTTCACCAGTAAAATTGCTAATCCTAAGGGTGAAGTGTTCCCAATCACCAACATGCTCTCCATACTTGAGAGGCAAATTCAGTGCACCAACCTTGACAGTAATGGAACCATTGAGAGGGTAAAACAGCCATGTTGCTATATCAGTAAAGGTTCCACCTAGTGCTGGTTTAAAATGTAAATACGCCATCGCACCCTGCAAATCACCTTGTTTCAGCCTTTTTGCAGCCCCATCCTCTTTAGGCAAGTCTAGCCAGTACTCGTTGTCATTGGAGCCACCAAGGGGTAAATTTGATCCGTCAATCATGATTGGTTGAGGTGCTTCCATGCCTCGTTTATAAAGCAATTTACCATTCTCAAACACCCAGGAAACAGATGAGGGGAAATAAATTTCCTCTGGATGATAGAAAACAATAGGTCCATACTTTTTAACTATTGCATGCATTTGACTAAGTTTGGGCATGGCTGAAAGGTCAAAATTAACATTCTTCAAACATGCAACAGGAAGAGGGTTACTAGATTTAAGGTCATTATTACAGTAAAATGTTCCTACACATACTCCTGGAGCCTTCGCTCCTCGCAATTTTGGTCTGAGATTCCAAGCACTGAAAGGATAGCTAAGAGGGTTTGTGTTTCCTGTAGTCCAAATCAAACTTTCTATCTCACATATATCTGTGAGATCCGATCTGACACACATAGCTTCTTCTAGGGAGGGTTCATGTGGTGTGTTTGTGACCACAAAACCACATGCCCTGTATTTCTCTGGAGCTTGGGGCAGCCAGAAGTAACCAACTATGCCCTGGTTTCCTTTCCATTGCTTACTACTCCAGACTAATGTGTAATTCAGCGGTTTTGCTAAAGAAGGAATTCTTTCAATCTTTTTAGCTGAATTAGGACTCACATCTCTTCTTTCTGATTCGCTGCACATTCCAAGAGCTTCATTTGGCATTTCATGAAAGCCATTAGATACTTCTCTGTCTTTCACTACAAGCATCCATCCTCTACAATGCTTCTCTCTGATGGATTGGCAATAGTGTCCAAGGCTGAAATAACCGGTAGGGATTCCAAAAGGCTTGTAAAATGTAGCACCAGAATTATCCTTTCCTCCATTCCAGCTCCATACCTCTTCAAATGTGAACAACTGCAATACTTCAATTTCCTCTAACAAAATCCTCCCTGTTCCAAATACACCCATTGGGCTCTCCATCGTTAAATTGAACGACCTATACCACTTAGGTGCCTATTGTGCTCCTGCCCTCAAACAGCTGATAGCAGTCTTTAACAACATGGACTTAATCTAACATAGAAATATGCAATGTGACCAAATGCAAATAAACCCCAAAATCAAGGGTTTGGTTTCGAATTTCACAACACCGATTCCAAAAATTGCAGATCAGATAAGCCTAAATACAGATTAAGCCCAAAATTAGGAAAATTGTTTCACTGTTCAACAGCACCCCACATCACAATTTTGAACAAAGATCACGCTCAAATACGAAAATCATAAAGTACTCTTTAATTGTTGACATACAAACACAAGCAACAGGTAGTGTAAGCAAAGCATCAGCACCAATTAATATATCTATCAAATAAGAAACATCCAAAACAGTTTTCCTGTACTGGAAACCAATACACCGGATTGTTGTCTCAATGCAGAGAATCTTCCAGAACAGAAAAAATGGTGTTTCTTAAAGGCAATCTCATGATGATGATTTAGGTTGGATTTAGTATAAATTTGATAAAGTAAGATATACAGAGCTTAGTATATATCCATGATTTTGCTAAAGCAAATATTCATTCAACAGTCACCTCAAAAAGGAATGGAATTTTACAGCTCAAAATTTGGGATTTTCTGCAATCAGAAACTGTTAATGAATGAAACACTTTTTGAAGGGACCCAGAAAATTGAGGTTTTGATTTGACACAGTAGCACCGCACTTTGAGAGGTGTACTTTAAGGATATTATTCCTGCCCATCATTGTTTTGTCTGCAATCTACCATAATAATTGGCTGTACCCATCTACTTAGATTGAGACGTGAGGGCAATAATCGTAGTACAAATTGAGCAATCACAATACAAAAGTTAAGCATATCCCACACCTCTCACACAAATCATTCCATCATACCTGTTTGTATTCTTTTGCATTAAGTTTTATTCAGGACAGGTGATATTTTACCAAACCAAATGTATGGTGTAACCATTCCTCGCTTGTGACAAGGTGGGAAAGGTGGCAGGGTAATTGAAGGATAAATTGAATTATTTTTATGTGATGAAAATTTCATGAAAATTTATGGGAGTCACACCCTCCTTCCACAAACCACCACCTGGGGCTAAAATATAATTAAAATTTTAGGACTCTATCATATATATGAAATTATATATTTTTTAATTTTTAATTTATTTATGATTTCTTTAAATAAAAGAGTTTTGAATAAGTGATATTTTATTATAGAATTATTTTTGTATATATATAGTTTATATATATGTATATATTTTATGAATAGTCGTGGTTTTTCTATTAATTATATCAAAGTACATTATTCAAAAAAACAACGTATCAGAGTAAACTACTCTAGCAACTGGCATGTACTATCAAAATCACATTAGGTGTAACAAAAGACCTACTTGGTGAAAGACCTTTCATAGGGCCAGATGCCAAAGCTTCAACACCAACAAGAAATTGTTGTGCTAAGGCTGGTCGAGGCCATTATAAGAAAGGAATTCCTGCAATAAATGTGGTATGATGCTAGACATACAGTAGCAGAGGAAATCGAATCCCTAGTAGAGTGCAAAAACCAGCGAAAACTTTAGTGGCGATTATTCGCCAATTGGCGAATGTCGCATGTCGGTGAGCGGGGAATTGGCGATTTTTTTTCATATATTAGGTTGACCCTATCGCCCGACAATTATTAATATTGGGACCAATGCCCGGGCCCATCGCCCATCGCTTTATTTAATTTTCTATTTTTCTTATACATCATCGCCAATGGAATCTAATTTTTGGTCCTTGTAAATTTTGAAAATTCGCCTATAATTTATACGCGGCCCAAATGGACGGCCTATATTCGCCAATAGTTTTATACATTTGTATTTATAGGCCGCCCCAAATTCGCCTGGCATTTTGCGGATGCGTGTCTCAACCTGACCCAAATTTGCCAACTTTATTAGTCATTCCTTCGTATTGGACAACTCATAATCGCTTCACAAATAACGCAAGATGTATTAAAATTACGCGGGCTTCGCCAAATTTGTATACCTTGACCTAATACCTCCCGCCGAATTCGCCAAATAAGGATAGGAAAAAAATATTTGATCGATAGCAAAGTCTCAGACTGTTGAGTGCAACTGCATATTGCATTGGCGAGTAGCGACTGCAATTTAATTTGAGGCAAAGGCAAGTGATACTTATTCTGCGACTTTGTAATTTTGAGTTCATTACTATTTAGTGGTAACTGGTAACCAGTGTTCCGATTTCATTACTATTTAGTGGTAACTAGTAACCAGTTAGGGAACACTGGTGACAGGGAGACCTCAGACATGATTTTAGGGCAAATAAATCTAGAGTCATATTTATATATATTATAGTCTATTGTCACTTCTTCAACAATTTAACATTTTTTTTGCAGTGGAAGTCGTTGGAGAATGGAAATGTCGAACAAAAATAAGGGTAACAAGAATAAGGGTAAGGCTCCTGCAACTGGGGAAAGCTAAGAGAGGCCAGCAAAACACAGAACCTTATCATCGTACTTTAGTCATGGTGTTGGAAATGTTTCTGTCCAAAATTGGGAAGCTACTTCATCACAAGTAGATTTTGAAGATTCACAACCTGAAACTACACGACATATTGAAGAGGTAGGCGAACCTGATATCTCAGATCACGATGAACTTGAAGAGGATTTTCAATTAAATACCTAGAGTAGCCATAATGATATAATCGACTTGGATGAGACTGAGAATGTCAGAGATGATGATGGTGCAGGGAAAAAGAAAAGAAAAAACAATTCAAAAAATGATCGGAAGTGGGAGTTGT